>PVJO010032757.1:0-12832 GCA_004026905.1 Hystrix cristata | reverse complement strand
TCTCTTGAGGGAAATAGTTCTAGGAATAGTGAAAATTTACTTACATAGTTACTTCCACAGGTGTGATCCTTCACTGCATAAACAATATTTTCTAATCAAAATGACACCGATGGGTGAAGTCTCATGGTTAGAAATGAGATCGCTTAAATAATAGCCATTCTTTCATAGAATCATATTAGCAATTTTGAAAGGTAATCATAGTCTGGCAAATTTATTTTTTGGTGAACTCTCCTAATGCATTTAAATGTGATGGTAATACTGATACTCTCCTTTTACTAGGTGTCCCAGTAGAGGTTGGTTTTGAGGGAAGTATCTGTATGTATGAGCCATTTTGTGAGTTTTCTAAAGGAGCTATTCAAGAGACAATAAGGAAAGAAAAGAATAGAATAAGAACTATTACATTTATACGGAGCATGAGTGTTTTTTTCCTCTTATAATAGCAGCAGAAACAAGCTGGTGATAGGTCAAGAATAACAGAGCAAAATGTTACAAAACTGAATTGAAAATTCAGCCACTTTTTGTGTTCCTTAGTGGTACCAGCACTGTATATATTTTATGGTACTAAGCTAGTTATGTCACTAATTATATATGGAACTGAACCAATGAGTCCCAGCATATGCTCCATTTTCCCACTCCATTCATTTGTGAGGTAGGTTTGGACAGAATATTCACAGTTTCAAAACCTAGTCCATGGTGTGTCTAGAGGAACAGATATTTTATTAGTTTTGGGATTTTAAATGTCATTGAACAAGAACATCTTTTGAAAATAGCCCACTCAGAAATCTGTCATTTAGCCGGACGTGTCGGTGCATGCTGAGGCAAGGGAATTGCTATGAGTTTGAGGCCAGTGGGCTACATAGCGAGTTCAAGGGCAGCCTGAACTACGTAGTGAAACAAAAGCAAAACAAAACAAAAAAGCAAACAACAACAACAAAAAGAAATCTATTATCTATATTTGTTTACCAAGAAGACCTAACAAATGCCATTTGGGGGCAAGGGGTAGGAAAAAGAAATAACAAGGAAACATGTGAGCAGCATATTCGAATTGGCATTTCTGATTCCTGGTACTAACTTAGATAACATTTTCCACATTCAGGAGTTATTGTTATGGAAAAGTAACAAAACAAAAAACTTGTCCAGTGATATAGTATTAGAATACTGAAAAACAGTGTCAAACATTTTAGATGAATGTATTATTTTAGTGAGACGAGTTATTGCTCAGGGTGGATGTAATTTTTAACATATTAACACAAAATATGGTAACTTGAATGTTTCTCAGTGATACATTTGAAAAGAAAACAAATTATACTTTTTAGTATTGTGCAGAAATTAGCAAACAGGACTTGGTAAATGAGATAAATGTTTATGATACCTTTGGAGAAAAACATTTCAGATACTCTTTCAGTTTTAGATATTACAAGAGAAAGGAATAAAAAATAACTATTTGAGTGACTCATGTCATTCTACCTGATGGTCACTATAGAACTATTCTTAGAAGACTTAATGTAATTGACTTAATTTTAAAATGCCATATTTTTATACAGTCAATGCTTTTAGGTTTGAAAGAGAAAATAAGAATGTGATTGGCTCTTCTCAACAATATGTTATATATTAATAACAATCTATAATAAGAAATATTTTATTGCTTTGTAAATTAAATTATGGAATGTCTTTTGGTTACCGATCTCCATAGATATTATTAAATTGTAGCAGAAGATTCTATGATTCGTTTGCTATGTGGGTTTGGAAGTGGGAGCAGTGTATAATCATATTTCTTTCATTGCCCTGCCATTTCCAGCAGTGATGCATTTTTTCCTGTGGATTATTCTCGTAGGAGCCGTGTAGACAGTGAAAAATATGTAAGCAATAATGAGGTAGACATTTTTACTTACATAATTATTGTATCACAAACGCCTGTTGGCAAAAAGGGAAACACTTTAGTAAGAGAAAACCTTTACTAAAAGATAGTAAAAGTCACCAACAGATAGATTATAATAGTCTCATAAAATCACATAGTACTTCCTTTTCTTAATATTTACCAATGAATTTTCTCCAGTGATATAATCTACATTGGGCACATTTTTCGTATTAACAATCTCATCACTCACTTATCTTTTTCCAGTGTGATCTGCTCACCTGTGGTTTTCTGCAGGTCATTTGCAGTTTTCCCAGCATTTTATCGAGCATCAGCTCTGGCCACATTATACAAAGAGACAGGATAATCACTTCTCTTAGTGGTCTTTCCAAATGTGTATTGGATCATGCCACTCTTCACTTTATAATCATTCAGCAGTTTCTATGTCCTAAGTTTGAACCCCCAAAGCTTGCTCCTCCTATATATCAGTCTTCAGTGATCCTTATTGCCTGTGGAATAGCATTTGAGTGAGAAATAAAGCTTGCAGCCAATTGAAGAGCACCTTGGGCCACACCAAAGATTTTCTTTCATTCAGCATGTCTTCATATACAATCTCAAAGTGAGTTCTTTCTTGTTTCCCTCAAATTTCAGAACTCTTTTGCTTTCACAATTTTGGTCCCAGTTGTCCATCCCAGTGGATTACTTGGGTAAAATTCATTGGATATTGTTAAATTGCTCTTCAGAGTGATTGCACCAGTTCTACTTCCAATGATATCATATGTGGTTCTATTACTCTGTAACCTTCTCAACATTTGGTATTATCAGAGGGATGTAAAATGGCAACTTATTTCAGTTTTTAGAATATATTTCTGATTTCTCATGAGCTTGAACATCTTTTCATGTTTATTGATCATTTGAGGCTTTTTTCCCATGAATTATTGTTTCATAGCATGCCCACATTTTTCTGTTGATTTGTTTGTCCTGGATATTAATTTCTTCTAGGTTAAATTGGTTACAGTCTTCTTTTAGGTGAAGGCTTGTCTTCAGATATTTTCTTCATATTGCTACTTAATAGGTAGAAATTCCCAGCTTCGATTTAGTCTAACTGTTTAAACTTTTCCTTTATGATTTAGTTTCTTGGTCTTTAAAAAAAATAAAATTCTGAATTAGGTATGGTAGTGCATACCCGTAATCCCAACACTCTGGGAGCTGAGGCAAGAGGACCATGAGTTCAAGACCCACCTGAGCAATTTCATGACCTAGTGAGACACTGTCTCAAAAAAAAAAAAAAAGTGGGCTGGGGATGGAGCTTACTGTGAGGCCTCGGGTTCAATCCGCAATACTGAAAATAAATTCTGTTGTTTTTTTCTAAGTAATCTAACAGTTTGATGCTCATGTTTAGGTCTTTTAAGCTATCTGTTCATGGGGTGAAGCAAAAGAGAACCTGTTTTCCCATGTATCTAACTAATTATCTGAGCCCTATTTATTGATTTATTCATATTTTCTTGGTTCATCTGCAATGAAAATACCAAATACACAGAGATCTATTGCTGGGCTTCCTCTTCTCTGCTTTAATATCTTTTTGTCTAGAATAATACAGTTCATAATAAGACTTGCTAGATGGTAGGAGTGGCTCCTTTTTATTCTCTTACTTCAAAATTGTCTTTTTCTGTTTAATAAAAATATTTGAATCAGCTTGTCTAGATTCTAAACAAGGCAAATCCATTGAGGTTGCTTTTGAAAGTGTTCAAAATTGTATTGAATTTATAGGTTTCTTTTTTCAAGTAAAGAAAAAAAATGGGTCTGATTGCATCTCATTTCCTACCTGCCCTTCTAGGGAAACTTTGCAGTTTCCTCTGGAGACAAGCTGTCTTTAGTGCATTGGGGAGACGTCCTCTCAGAATGACCACGAGGGACTTCTTGTCACTTCCTGTCTAGCAAGCCAAAAGGAGAAAAATCAGAAAAGCAAGTTTATTTTTTGTGGGTACACTTAAGGAGATAAAATGAAAACTGGAAAAGGAACAAATCAGCACGAGTAAATACCATTAGGACAGGTGATGTTGAGATTTGATTTCCATTCTTCGCAAGCCTTCTGGTGTCCTGATTCTGCCATTATATAACATTCTCTGCCATGGGAACAGGGAGGGAGGATTACGTTAAATAGGATATAACTTTAAGAAGGGAAGGAATGAGGTATAGAATTGACTTATGGAGCATTATATTTAGGCATACTTTTAGGATTGTTTCATCTAATCATTTGTTCTATAGATGAGTAAAATGGTGACCCAGGAAGAGTAAGTAGCTTATATAAAGTACCCTAACTATAATGGAAAAGCCATGATTATCGGATTATCTGCTTCCTCATCCAGTGCTTTTCAAATGGAAACATCTAAAGGGCTATACAAACTAGTAATTATTATTATCATATTTTAATTGACAGGCTGGAAACTCAGGTAGGATTTCTGTGTTGTAAGTTTTGAAACAAAATCCTTCTTCTTTGGGAAACTTCAGAATTTTCTCTTAAATTCTTCAACTGATTGGATGAGCTTCACCCACGTTATGGAGGGTTAGCGGCTTTACTTAAAGCCACTGAGTATAAATGTTAATTACTCTAAAACATACATTCACGGCGACACCCAGATTAGTGTTTGGTTAACTGAGCACCACAGACTGGCCAGATTGACATGTGGAATTGCTCTTTACAGGAAGGTAGTGCTATCGATTCCTCTTTTCTTTATCCTGTTCCTCAATATTGACTGAGGCTAAAGATTGCCCTATTATCTCAAATGTGCACGTTTCCCTTTTTTATGGACAAAGTGACATCAAGTTACTATGCATTTATTAATGTGATACTCTGGTTAATATCTGTCTTCCCACCTAGACTGTAAGCTACTTAGCAGAGAATCTTGCTTTTGCTTGCTATTCCATCTCCCGTGCCAATATTTTTAATTTTTTGAAGAATAAGTGAGGGAGCACTTTCAGTTTTTGAGTCCATTTCACTGGGCTCAGAAAGCAGATGCATGGGCAGAGACCTGGGAAGACAGAGAAGATGGGCTATTAGTCTAGGGTCTCCATTTGCACTCTCACATCAGGCAAGGCAGCTGACACTAAGAAGGAGGGAAGATACATAGGATGAGAGCATCCTTAATATATTGCTGTAGGGCATTTTGCAGGGAGAAATTATGATGAACAAGCAAGGGACTGCACTCCGCTGTTTCAGAAGCTGAGGATTAAAATTCACTTGTTGAAACCTGAAATGGAAAAATGTGTCACAGGTCTTATGAATCCAAGCTGTTTTGAAGTTGAGAAATCAAAGACTCCAGGAGCATGCAGAAAGCATCATGAATGTGCCCGGAAGGTTCGCTGGACTGATCCAAGGGTTATGATGTCCTCTATTATCACTGCAAGAGAGAAAGCATGTGATTATGGGACACACAAGGCGGGAAAGCCCCAGGGCCCAAACTCTAGATTCTGAAAAAGAGTCATAAAAGCCTTTCCCAGCTCTTTAGAAAGGATAATAAGACAGGCAGTGGCTGCACCTAGTCATGGGCCTTTATAATGGAACTCCCCCTTTCATTCTGTAACCCGCAGACGAAGATGGGAAAGCCCATGCTTTCTGCTTCTGTAACCCTGCCCACATATTGCAAAACCAAAACCTAGTTCCCTATATAAACCCCAAGACTTCTGTGTTTGGGGCCCAGATTTTAAGACTACAAACTCTTCTGGGTCCGTTGACATAAATAAACCTGAGTTCTCCAGCAATCTGAGTGGTGCTTGGTCTCTTGCAGAGCTGTAACACTGGGCTGTAACACTGAGCTGTAACACTGAGCTATAACACTTTTGCCATAACAAACAAACCACAGACCTTCCTATCCTTTGTTTCCTTACATTAATTCATTGAATCGTCTTCCATCATTCTTCATTTAAACACTCTCTGTGTCAACTAATACCTTGGATAGAACAAGAGTGACAATAGATGGGGTGGATTTTTTTGGTGGGGGGGTTGGATTTTCTGCAGTCAATATATTAGGGTCTGGGACCTAGCCCTGGGCTTCTCTCATCTCTTCTCTGCTCCAAAAGCGAGGTGGTACCTGTGGAGATACCATAGCATTAGAGCTCGGTGAAGCTATCATCAGGCCCGAGTTGAGTTCATGGGGAGGTGGAGGGAAGGGGCAAACTCACACATTGCCTTCCAGGGGCAAATGTCAGAGTGAGTGCTCCATGGTGTTACATTAGGCAACATTATTATTTAATTGAGGAAACTAAAGTTCAGAGAAGTGTAGCAATTTGTTCTGATTTTCAGCTAGAAATTACAGTAGTAGATTTAGGACAGAAACCTAAAACTTCCAGGTTTTTGTCCTATATTGGTTCTTGTCCATGATGTAAGATAATAAGATTTCTTCTTACATAAGTCTTGGAAATGGCAATTCATTCTGTGATATAACAAGAAAAAGTGTGAATTTTCCAATAGTAATTGATCTATTGCTAGAGTATGAAATTACATAAACATATCCATGCACATACTCACATTTCCACCTTCCCACCATTTCTGTGAATTTACTAAGCACTTTACAAGCTTTGCATGTATTACCAATTATAATCTTGCTAATGCTTCAATCAACTAGGTAACATAATTCCTGTTATTGAAGAAGAATGAGCTCAAGAAGAAGATTTCCCCAAAGCCACATATTAAATAATGGAGCTCAGATGGGCAGCTGCATATTTGTACAACCAAAGCTAAGTGCTCTTAATCACAATGACATATTATCATCCATTTATGTAGCACATATTTTTTGAGTGGCTTTTATATACCAGCACTCTACTATGACAGAGAAAACCACCTGGCTTCTCCCTTAATGAGGTTTGTCAAGTGCTGGAAGCAGGCACTAATGAGATTTACCAAATCTCATCATTATTGCCTATATACTCTATATACTCGGAACTGCCGTAAGGAGATATATATAGAACTTGCTCATATCTCTGTCATGGTAGCTCAGTGGAAAGACTCCTAATTTTTTGACATGGGGGTCGTGATCATTGAGAATTATTTCAGAGAAAGCTTCTGGGAAAAGGTGAGTCCTCATATGAATCTTAACCAGTCAGAGCCTAGGGACAGCTGACAAGGACAGAGCCCCACACATACAGAGAATTATGTAATCAGAAACACAGAATAGAAACAGAATGTGCTGTGTGGAGGAGAAAGAATTTGAGAAGCTCATTGTTCTGGAGTCAGAGGGCAGGCTATGATTAGAGAGGATATTTTTTCTGCATTAAGTTGAACTTTGTCTTCTAGGTCAGTGGGGATGGATCTGTGAGAATGTGATGAAATGAAAGTGTAAATAAAGACTAAAATGTATTATATTGGGAAAAGGAAGAAAATGTCCAAATGGGAAAGGGAACAAGAGAGGGGGAACGAAACAGAGGACAAGAGAAATAAGAAATGGAAGGAAAAAATGGAAACAAAGCTTTTGTAAGTAAGGAGGGAGGAGGGGGTGAGGGGAGGGAAATGGGAAACAAAGAAGCAACAAGATATATCGTGTACAGGTACAAATCCCTTATGATGAATGTTATCACTATGTACATCTAAAATGTACCATTAAAATAAAAAAGTAATAAAAAAAGAAATCTATAAACTTCACAGAAAAAATGATGTGCACCCAAGACCACATACCACATTCAACCTGTATTTTCATAATTTTGCATGTAACTCATACATGTCTGTAGAACTCTGAATATCACTGTGGTTCATAGAACCTAGACTAAGAAGAACCACCGTTTTAGAGTGTTACAGAAAAAAGTAATTAGAAGTGGTAGAAAATGGGATAGTTGATGCTTGACTTTTTCTTTTTTTTCCCTGAGAATAGTTTTCTATGTATTAATGTATTTGAGGTTCTTTGGTCATCTGTGATTTTCCTTCACCTATTTTAGAAGCTGTTATGGTTTATATCTGGATGTTCTGCCAAAGCCTCATGCATTTAAAGGCAGGCTTCGGAAAGGTGACTGAATTATGGGGACATTATAGATAAATGTGATGTTAGGAAGTGGGGCTTGATCCAAAGAGGCTCAGTGTGGGGACGTGCCCTGGAGGACTCTATCTCCCTCCCTTTACTCTCTGCTTCCTGGATGCCATAACATAAGGAACTTCTCTCTGCTGTGTCCCTCTGCCACGCCATCCTGCCTTGGAGCCAGTGCACCATGAACTGTAAACCTCTCTTCCTTTAAGTTGTGGATATCAGGTGTTGTGTCCAGTGATGAGAAGGTGATTCAGACAGACTTTGGTACCAGAGAAGTGGGGCTGTTGCTGGTTCAGAAGTCTTTAGAAGTGATTTGTGGGAGGAGTTTGAAATGCTGGGTGGAGAAGCAGCCCTATACTGCTGTAAGCTGAGCTCAGTGGGAGATTTTGGTCAGGATGGCAGAACACCGGAATGCTGATAAAAGAGCAGATGGAAAGAACCAGGCTCAGGAGGTTTCAGGTGGACTCCAGGCCACGTGTGCTGTGCTCTGGCAGAAAATTTGTCTACATTTTGCTCGTGTTCTGAGACTTTGCAGGAGACTGAGATTAAGGACAGTGAACAAATCTAGTAGAGGAGATTTCATTTTTCTTTTTTAGCTGTACATAATGATTAAAATTATTGTGGAGAGTTAGTACATGTACATAATATATCTTAACTTTTTTCCTCTTTCTCTTTTTCCTTCAACCCATTACATCTGGAGGTGGACTGCTCCCCTGCTAGAAAATGCAGCGCCAGAGATTGTAAACCCAGCTACAGGGAAGAATTAAAGAAACTAGAGTTTAAACTAATAGAAGACAATTTATTTAAAGGTGGTGAAAAAGGGAGAAAATAGAGATGCTAGATAGCTACTCGATGGGCATTCGAAAGTGAAATACTCATGGACCCTTCTCTGTAGCATCACCTTTTTTTTAAAAAAAATTATTTATTTTATTTTATTTTATTTTATTTTATTTTATTTTATTTTATTTTACCAAGAACATGTATTGGTATATTGTATACATAATGATCACATTTTTCATGGTTATTTTGTACCTGTACATGATGTATCTTGGTTCCTCCCACCTTCCCCACCCCTTCCTTCCATTCCCCCCTTCCTTGTTTACAGCAGGTTTATTTACATTTTTCTATTTTTTCTCTTTCTCCTTTCTTGCCCTTTTCCTTCCTTCTTTCCCCCTTCTCCCTTTCTAGTTCTTCTCTTTTTTGAATATTATCTTTCTTTTACTTAATATCTATTATAACTCTTCGTGTTTATGTACACATATGGCTTCTCATATCAGAGAAACAATTTGATGTATACTCATGAGTGACTGATTTATTTCACTTGAGAGTATGTTCTCAAGGTGCATCCATTTACCTACAAATGAGTCTAGTTTATCCTTTTTTATGACAGAGTAGTACTCCATTGTGTAGAAAAGCCACATCTTCTTTAGCCATTCCTTAGTTGTTGGACATTTGGGTTGTTTCCAAGTCTTAGCTATTACAAATTGTGTTGCTATGAACATGGTTGTACATATATCTCTATGGTACGAGGTTTTGAATTCTTCTGGGAAGATACAAAGTAGAGGAATAGCTGGGTCAAATGGAACCTCTCGTTGTAGTTTTTTTAAGGAGTCTCCATACTAATTTCCATAGTGGTTTGACTAGTCTGCATTCCCACCAACAGTAGAGAACTGTACCTTTTTGCCTGCAGCCCCACCAGCACTTGTTGTTTGTTGATTTCTTGATAATAGCTCTTCTTTCTGGAGTGAGATGGAATCTCAGCATTGTTTTGATTTGCATCTCGCGAATGGCCAGTGATGTTGAAACACTTCTTCATATGTTTATTTGCCATTTTTATTTCTTCATCTGAGAAATATTTATTCATTTCCAATGCCCATTTTTGGGTTGGATCTTTAAATCTGGGGGGTTTGATTTGATTTTTTTGAGTTCTTTTTATATTCTAGATGTTAGACCCTTCTCTGAGGAACTGCTGGCAAAGATTTTTTTTTCCCAGTCTGTGGATTTTTGTCCTGCTTTATTGGTGATTTCTTTTGCTGTGAAAAAACCTTTTAATAGGATGTGGTCCCAAGCACTGATTCCATGTATTATTTCCTGTGCGGTCTGGGTTCTGATCATAAATTTTTTTCCTACCACTACATCTTCGAGAGTTCTTCCTATTCTATTCTCCCGTAGATTTAGTGTTTCTGTTTTAATGTTTAGATCTTTGACCCACTTCAATTTTAGTTTAGAGCATGGTGAGAGACATGTATCTAATTTTAGTTTTTGGCATGTGGCCAGCCAATTTTTCCAGCACCATTTGTTAAAGAGGCTATCTTACTTCCAGTGAGGGCTTTTGGCTCCTTTGTCGAAGATGAGGTTGAGTGTGTTTGGAGTTGTTTGTGCATCTTCTAGCCTGTTTCATTGGTCTTCAGGTCTGTCTTCATGCCAGTTCCATGCTGTTTTTATCACAGTAGCTTTATAGCATAGTTTCAGGCCAAGGATTGTGATGCTCCCTGCCTTGCCCCTGTTGCCCAAGATTGTTTTTGCTATTCGCAGTCTCTTCTGGTTCCAAATGAATTTCGTGATTGTTTTTTCTAATTCTGTGAACTACGTTAATGGTATTTTGATTGGAATTGCATTAAATCTGTAGAGTAATTTAGGAAGTATGGTCATTTTCACTATGTTGGTTCTGCCTACCCACGAATATGCTATATTTTTCCATTTTCTGATATCCCTTTCAATTTCCTTTTTTACAGTACTGTAGTTTCAATGTAAAGATCTTTTACTTGCTTTGTTAGATAGATTCCTAAGTATTTCCTTTTTTTTTGATGCGACTGTGAAAGGTATAGCTTCTCTTATTTCTTTCTCAGTGAGTTTGCTATTTGTATATAGGAATGCTATTGACTTTTGGGTGTTGACTTTGTATTTAGATACACAACTGAATTTAATTATTAAATCTAGAAGTCTTTTGGTGGAATTTTTGGTGTCTTCTACATAAAGTATCATGTCATCTGTGAATAATGATAGTTTAACTTCTTCCTTTCCTATCTTTATTCCTTTTACTTCTTTCTCTTGCCTAATTGCTCTGGCTAATGTTTCTAGAATTATATTGAATAGTAGTGGTGATAGGGGACATCCTTGTCTTGTTCCAGATTTTAGTGTGAAAGCTTTCAGTTTCTGACCATTTAGTGTGATGTTGGCCATTGGATTGTCATAGATGGCTTTTATCAGGTTGAGATATAGACCATCTATTCCTAATTTCTGTAGAGTTTTTATCATGAATGAGTGTTGAATTTTGTCAAATGCTTTTTCTGCATCTATTGAGATGATCATGTGATTTTTGTCTTTGACTCTGTTGATATGGTGTATTATATGTATTGATTTGCATATGCTGAACCATCTCTGCATCCCTGGGATGAATCCTACTTGGTCGTAGTGTATAATCTTCTTGCTAATTCGTTGCATTCTGTTTGCCAGTATCTTGTTCAGAATTTTTGCATCTATATTCATTAGGGAAATTGGGCTGTAGTTCTCTTTTTTGGTTGAATTCTTTTCTGGTTTTAAAAGTATCAGGGTAATGCTTGCTTCCAGGAATGATTTTGGAAGTACTGCTTCCTTTTCAATTTCATTAAAGAGTTTGAGAGTAGTGGTATTAGATCATCTCTGAATTTCTTGTAGAATTCAGCTGAGAAACCATCAGGACCTGGGCTTTTCTTTGTTGGTAGGTTTTTAATTACCTCTTCAATTTCCATGACTGATATTGGGTCATTTAGTATTCTTATGTCTTCTTGGTTCAGCTTTGGTAGTTCACATGTTTCTAAGAATCTGTCAATTTCTTCAATGTTTTCCATCTTGTTTGAGTATAGGTTCTTGAAGTAGGTGCTGATGATCCTTTGGATTTCTGTAGGGTCGGTTGTGACTTATCCCTTTCATTTTTGATTGCATGGATTTGGATCTTTCCTTTTTTTTTTTTTGATAAGAGTGGTTAGGGGTTTGTCTATTTTATTTACTCTTTCAAAGAACCAACTCTTTGATTCATTGATTCTTTGTATTGTTTTCTTAGTCTCAATTGCATTAATTTCAGCTCTGATCTTAATAATTTCCTCTCTCATACAAGCTTTGGGTTTAATTTGTTTTTCCTTTTCTAGATGTTTGAGGTGCAACATGAAGTTGTTTATTTGAGCTTGTTCTGTCTTCCTGATGTGGGAGTTCAACGCAATGAATTTCCCTCGAAGCACTGCTTTCATTGTATCCCATAGGTTCTGGTATGTTGTACCGTCATTATAATTTAACTGTATAAATTGCTTAATTTTTTCTTTAATTTCTTCTGTGGCCCAGCTGCTCTTTAGGAGGATGTTATTTAGTTTCCATGTGTTTATGTAGTTTTTTGGGTTTCTGTTACCATTGAATTCCAGTTTTATTGCACTATGGTCCCATAGTATGCATGGGATAATTTCAATTCCCTTACATTTACTTAAACATGCTTTATGAGCTAGTATGTGGTCTACTTTGGAGACTGTCTCATGTGCATCTGAGAAGAATGTGTATTCTACTGTTGTGGGGTGGAACACTCTGTAGACATCTGCTAAGTCCATTTGTTCACAGATTTGATTCAGTTCTGATATTTCTTTGTTAATTTTTTGTCTAGTTGATCTGTCTATTTGTGACAGTGGGGTATTGACGTCTCCATTATAATTGTGTTAGTGTTTATTTGATTTTTCATGTTCCTTAATACTTGTTTTATGTAGTTAGGTGCACCAATGTTTGGTGCATAAATATTAATGGTTGTTATTTCTTCCTCTTGGAGTTTTCCCTTAAGAAGTATGTAATGACCTTCTTTGTCCCTCTTGATCAGTCTTGGTTTGAAGTTCACTTTGTCTGAGACTAGGATAGCTACCCCTGCTTTTTTCTGGGTTCCTGTTGCATGAAATACTGTTTTCCATCCTTTGATTTTCAGTCTATGAATTTCCTTTTGGATTAAATG
>PVJO010032756.1:0-12832 GCA_004026905.1 Hystrix cristata | reverse complement strand
TTTTTTTTTTTTTTTTTTTTTTGTTTTGTTTTTTGTTTTTTGTTTTTGTTTTCTTTTAATTCACATGAGAAATGACTAGAGTCCTATTAAGGTGAATGCAGCTGTGTGGCGGGAGTGTGGCTACAATAGAGACTGATTTTAGACTGCCTATATAATTTGCATTAAGAGGCAGAAAGAGTTTTGTTCAAGTTACAGAATAGTTACATAGATTTTAAATAGACGTACAGCAAACTCATTGAAGTAATCTCACAAGATTTTATAATTTTTTTTCCCTTTCAGATAAATTCTATGTGAAAATATCAATGAGTTTTACAATATATTCGGTTCCCACGAACTGTTGAAATCCTACCTAGGGTTTTAGAAAAGGTATTATTATGCATTTTTTATTTAAGTAGCTTTTGTTCTCAAGTTTTAAGTAATTTTCTATTTAGAAATAATTTCTTCTGTGATTTTAGAGTACATTTTTTTACTTATAGAAGCAAAAAGCTATCAAGCAACTCGTACGTTATTTTCTTTTAACATCTTTAATTAATCTTTTATAGAATATCTCACATTTTATCTTTTCTTTCTTTTTAAACTAAAAGTCTTACATGTATTTCTAGTTTGTATTTGAATATGATTATTTTAGATAGATTTCAAATACTTCAAAATAATAAATATGTCGTTAACAATTTTCATCAAAATATGTCAAAGCATAGGCACACACTTGTACTCATTGTTTAGAAGCTGAGTCGGTGCCTCAGAGCCCAAGCATTTGTCTACTAATTCCATTCTGCAATCTCACCAGGAGAGTCTCCCCTAACAGGCATTGCGTGCTGTGCTGTGGGCGGCTCTCTGTGCCTGGTACTCACTGCCAGTCTTTAAAATTAAATTTGCATCGCTAACATCATAATGACCCTCGTTTTATATCTCAGCAGCATGTTGGTAGTTGATAGGTGGATTGGCCTCATAATACATTTTTTTAAATGTCATTTGTCAGTGATTTTTCTTGACTCATACCAGTTGCTAAGTAACATGGAAAAGTACAGCTGCAGATTCTCTTCCTTCAAACTGCTGCTCCTAAACACGAATAAAACCACAGACATTCTATTTTGGCGTTCAGAACTCACCACTCTCAAAGCTTCTGTGTTTCAGAGTCTCTGAAACATAATGGCGAAGGCAAAAGAATTACAGGCCACAAAATACTTCTGAAAAAAATATTTGCTCCCTTCTTTTTTTCCTCCAGTTTCAGTATGATTATTTCTCTTCTATCCCTGCTGTTGAATTGGAGTCCTATCATGGACAAATGTAACTAGGAGCCAAGAATCCTCATCACTTGATCTTAGCAAATTATTAATTTCTCAGTACTTGTTAATATGTTTCTTAATGTATAATGTGTGAGACGAAGTGGTTAAATTTGGTGATTGTTCTTTCCCTTCTGTCTGCTAGAATCTATGGAAGAGTTGCGGCTACTAAATAAATCCCCAAATGGCATTAGTTCTATATAAACTTTATACATTTTTTCTATTATTTGTGTTTCATCTCTACTGGAATTACAAAGAATAGAGGCCAAAGATATTTGAAAAAGAAGTCTACGTTTGGACACTTTAAGGTTTCTTGCACTCTCTATAGATAAGTGAAAATATTCACATAATGATACCGTGAAGTGATGAGCCTTTGTCAATACTCTAGGTCTTTCCCCTTCCACATCCGTGTAAGTCTGTGCCTCAGTTCAGCTCACGTCCTGGGAAATGAAACAAGTTTGTACAATATTTTCCTTCTCTCTCTAAATTCAAAGTTCCTAATTGCTTTAGTAAGAACACTCTGGTTAGGAACAGTTTCTGTAGTATGTCACATAATTTGGCATAGGGTATGTATTCTTGTCCTTTATAATGATGAGTATTAATCTGCCTTCCTCTCCAGGATGTGGCTTTCTGAAGATAAAGTGTTTAGTGTATTTAATTTTTAAATTTCCAGGACCTAGCACACTTTCTGGCATATTATAGTTACTACGTATTTCTTTTTTACCAGTAAAAGTCAAAATACTTCAGGAAATCTAATATATCCTTTGGCTACTGGAGATATACTTAACAAATTACTTCTTTTCTGAGCAAAATTGCATGGGAGAAACCTCTCTAGGTTCTGTATTCTCAGAAACAATATATGAATCAACGTTTTATATATTTTCCTAGGATGTGTCTTCCTCCTAATTATATGAGAAAATGTAAATTGAAAACATTTAGTCATTTAAAATTCACCGTCTTCATTTTTTTCTGTCACATGTATAACAGATGTATGGTGCTGGGAATAATTGGCAGAGAAGTTACCTTTTAGTTCAAAAGGATTTTTATATTAATAGTTATAATATACATTTTGGATAAAATTTATTTGTTATAAAAATGTTTCAATTTAATGTATAAACAATATTTAACAGCTACCTCTTTTCAAATATCAGTATATCATTAATATTTAATATACATTGTTATATATATGTTGCATATTTTGTTATATGTGTGTAGTGTGTGTATCTGTAAATGACCTTTAAAAAGTTCCCTGTTGGAGAGTTAGGGATTTAGCTCAGTGGTAGAGTGCTTACTTAGCAAGTGCAATGCCCTGAGTTCGATCCCCAGCATTGCTCCCCCTCAAATTCCCTGTAGGACTGAAGAAATGAGGTAACATGAAATAAGATTTAAATAAGTCAGGCTTAAACAATGGTGTGGGGAGTTTACAATAAAAAAGTAAAACAGAAACAAAACAAAATCCCAGGCTTATTTCAGCTTTAAATGCGATAAATGTAATTTCAGGGTATAGGAATAAAAGTGAAATAATGTAAATATTTTATAAGGAAGAAATGGATAGAGATAAATTTTTTCTTCAGTCTACCAAATGAGCCTAATTCTTAACAGTACACCAAAATGTGAGGATCTAAATAAATACTTCCCTAATTTATTGCTTGTATATCCAAATATATTGTCATTTTGTAAAGTAAAATGTAGGCCTGTAATATGCTTACATGGTAATGGTTTTGTATATCCAGAAAAATATAGTTGAATGAACATGCTTCCCAAAATGTGTTTTCTTGCTGTATTATTGCCTCTCAAAATTGGTTATTTTTAAAATACATTGATAATTGATATTATTTCTATAGATAGGAAAACATTATTATTTTTCTTTTTTACAATTTAAAGACATTCACAATTTCTTTAAGCATAAGGATAGTACCATTAAACAATGTATGTGAACTATAAAATAGACTTGATTCCTATCATGACTTTGTGGTCTGATTTTGGAGGGATGTTTTTATACCATGGAGGCTAATTTGGATGAATTGAAAGGAAGTAAAAAGGAAACAGGTAGAAAGAAAGATGGCAAGAAGGAATGAAAGGAAGGAGAAGGAGCAAAAGAGAGACAAGGAAGATGTGAAAAAAGAAAAGAGAGAAGTAGGACAATTTCTTTTTGTTGTAGTTTTACCACTTAAAATGTAATGAAGCTAAGTAAATATGTTATCCTGGGCATGTCACTTAACCTGCATGCTACTACTTGAGCCAAGGCTCTTGGTTAATTTAGGAAGTAGACATTTATTATGATGTAAGGGTTACAACATGTATTGACATACATATTTGCTCCAAAAGACTCACTAGGGCTTATTTTCAAGGAATGTCTTATCTTTTCATGTACAACAATCGGCTTTTATTCATATACAAAAATCGACATTTATTCAAATACAGTCATGTCCTCTTCTGGAACATTGTCATAGCTCTCCAAACTCTGAGTTCTGTCCTAAACTTCTTGGGACTCCATTTCCTGTAGAATTGCTGGCCATATCACTCACGTCCAGCAACGCAACACTCCTTACATGAGCATGTCTTCTCCGTGCAGCCTGCTCACGGTGCACTGTCAGCACAGCTCTCAGGGCTTTTAGCCATGAATGTTTCACCCAAGTCACGATCTCTTGTACACCAAGCTTCACAAAGTCTCCATTGAGTCTAGTGTTAACTGAAGACTGATGAGACAAGAGTGATGGTAAAAATGACAACAGTTGGGGCTGGGGATTTAGCTCAGTGATTAGAATGCTTGCCTTGTAAGCACAAGGCCCTGAGTTCAATCCCCGGCACCACAAAAAAAAAAAAAAAAAAAAAAAAAAAAAAAAAAATGACGACAGTTAAAGCTGGTGGTCTTCAACAAAAGCGGCAGAAAATTTCAGGCACAAGAATTCAGAAAAAAGTTTCTTTATCTCATATAAGTGCGTTAAGTATATTGTTGCAACACACGACATAGTGAAAATGAAGATTTATATTAGACACAAGCACATCTGTTCATTATCAAGTGTGCATATTATTTGTGAGTTGTGACTATACTCCAGTTAGTCATTCAGAAAAAAGCCTTGAGTTCATCTGTTTATGTGGACATTTACCTCCCCTCCAAAGGGGCCTGCTTGGGTATTTACAAACGTTTAATCAAATTTTATATTGTTATTTAAGTGTTAATGTCAATGGTATTTATTCATATTTAATTATATATTAATATTAATTTATAATTCAATACATCCATTATGTGTTGCAATAGCCATACTAAATGCATCCACCTGGCTGAAAATCTTAACTGGGGGTTATTGGGGGCAGGGCTTATATTATGAGCATCCTGAAAAATCATGCTGGGGTTTGTTTTTTGTTTAAGTCTTATATTCGGGGAAATACACTATTTCTCTCTCTCTCCCCCTCTCCTCCCTGGCTGCCATAACGAGAGCAGCTCTGTTCTGCTGTGCCCCCTGCCAAAGTGTTCTGTCTCATCTCAGGCCCACTTTGAAGGAATGAACTGATCTTGGGCTGAAACCTCTGAAGCCATAAGCCAAAATTAGCCTCTCCTCCTTCAAATTAATATTCTCAGGTATTTTGTCACAACCACAGAAATTGACTAACACAGTGAGTCATTCCATTTGAAGTCAAGGAGTGTGTGCGTTACTATTTATATTCAGATGATCTCCCACAAAGGCTTATGTGCTCATAGGTGGGCCTTTGGGGGTGACTACATCATGAGCAGGTGATACTCACCCTCAGTTAGTCCACTTCTGAGTTTATAGCTACATGTCCTATTGGGAGGTAAAACCTGGTGGGAGGAGGTGGGTCACTGGGGTGTGGACCGAGAGGATATAGCTTTCTCCCTCCTCCCTTTATCTATGTCTCTCTCTCTGCTTCCCACCACCATGCCATGAGTTTTCTCCTCTACCATGCCCCTCTGTCCTGCCACTCTGCCTTGGAGCAAGCCCACTGTGGACTGAAACCTCTACAAACTGCAAGCCAAAATAAACAAACTTTTCCTTACTAGAGCTGTGTGGGTCTGGTATTGTGTCTCAGGAAGGAAAAGGTAACTAAAACAATTTATATTCTGTTTCCCAGAACTAAATCACCTAGCTAAGACCAGAGTCAAAGTCTGAGTTGATTAGAAAAAAAAAAACAAAAAAAACCAAAAAAAAAAAAAAAGTGTGTGGCTACAGAAATACCATTAACTGGTCCCACTTATGTATCCTATCACGCCTCTTCAGTATGTAGATGGAAGGCTGCTTCTGATGAAAATGTAATCTCAATAAAGTTCAGGCAATCAACATCTCTTATTTATTGGAATACATGCAATACTGAGACGTGATACGTCCGCTTCTCAGTTGTATGAGCTCCTTTCTTTCCTAAACAATACTTTGACAGTAGGGGCCAGAAAATATTGTGAATTAAATTTTCATTCTATTCCGGCCACCCATAAAGCTGTAAACCAAGTATTTTGTTCAGAAATCTTGTGCTGCAACTGTGAGATATAATCCACTCATGCAGCAGAGAACTAGAAACTCTTTTTTTTTTTTTTCAAGTTTTATTTTGAACTGGGAATTCAAAGCTTAAAAAGATAAAAACAAATTAAGACCTAAAAATATTCTTGACATATTAATTAATGGTCAACTTGAGTGGGAGCACCTAGCTGAACTGAATGGGCATGGTTCTGGACAGAGAAAAGCCACTTGAGGATTGTTGTTGGAAGGACATAAGAGGTGAACAGGAAGGGAAGATTGCATGCTGCTGATTTCCAAGGAGAAGCTTTGTTGCTGCCGGTTTCCTCATCAGAGGAACAGCTGGGTCTTCCCCATCTCTGGGGATGGCTGCTCATCTCTTCAGGGAAGCTCTGGTCTTCCCCTTTGTCCTTTTTTTTTTTTTTTTTTTTTTTTCATTTTTGGTATCAGGAATAGAACACAGGGCCTCACACATGCTTGCCAGGCAGGGTTGGTGCCACTGAGCTACATCCCCAAACCTGGCTCCAGGGCAGACCCCTTAGCCTCCTGACACAGAGCCTTCACCCTGTGGGTACAGACCGTCTAGAGTCCATCACTGGCCCTTGGGCCATTCCAGTGCAGATCCTTGATACAAGCATGTGTGGGAATTGCCGTGGGCTCTAGGCCTCCAGCTGGACTTGTGGATTGCTGTGGGATCCAGGCCGTGGGCTGGATTCTTCAAGTCTCTAGCTCATGAGCAGACATCTTGCACTCTTCTGCATTTGACTTTTTCGGTGAATATTATAATATAATCCTATAAATTTGTGTCCTATATTAAATCTATTCCCTTGCAAGTTACACACTAATATACCATCCAACCCTTCACTGTAAATAACCTGACCAAATTCTAGCGTGCCCTGTGGCAGCCAGAGAGGCCCTTTCGATCCTGCCTCCTTTCTCCTCTTAAGTTTCTACCTGAGGAGGTTTTGGGCTGCCCAAAAATTTTACTGTTCATTCCAGCTATAATCTAATGATAGGTCTCTGACCTTCCTTTTTCTTAGACCATTTAGGTCAGACAGCTTGCAATTATAAATCTTTCTCTGCCCCTTTGAGATGCACATGAAGCTTCTCTAACCGAGGCATATTTTTACAAGGACTTTGGAGCCGTTCCTCTGAAATATAATCATAAGGAAAAATAAGACTTGGGTCTCCCAATCTGTGGGGGGACAAGGACTGACCTCAATAACAGCTGTGCAGCAAAGACAACCTCACCACATCCCCAGTGCCCTTCAGGACTTTTTCCTTAACAGGCAGCGGGGTTTAAAGCCCCCTTAGCTTTAGCTTTTGCTTTGGCCAAGCTGGGCTCCAGCTGCTCGGAGCCCCACCCCTGCTATTGTAGTAATGAACACAGTCCCAAGTACATATTTTTTTTTTTTAATTTCAACATAGTTTAGATCTACAATGTTTTCCAAAGCCCGTGTGCCAAAGACTCGATCCCTAGACTGGTCGGTGGCACTGTGGGGCTTGTGGGACAGCTTTCTTGTCACTGAGGACACACCTTGAAAGGGACAGTGAGACTGCACTCCTTTCTTGTTTCTCTGCTTCTCTGCTGGCCCTGAGAGGAGCTCAACCCTGCGCTCCCCATCCTGTGCCCGCGGCCTTGACACAGACCCAGGAGAAGCAGGGCCAGATCACTGTGGGCTGAAACTTATGAAATTGGGAGTCAAAATAAACTTTTTTATAATGAAATGATTATATCGGATGGTGGTTACAGTAGCTGAAATTGACTAATACACATTCTTTCCATCCAACTTTTTCAAAGTCCAAACTTTATGAAGTATGATTTTTCAACTAGGCTTCTAATGGTGTGTGGCTTCCAGAAGTCTCTCCGTTATCCTTCCATGGACTAAAGCTGCAGGTTAAGGGAATGCATCAGAGAACTCATTTTTTTTTAATTTTTATTTGTTTGTGGGGGGTTGCTGGGGATCAAACTCGGGGCCTTGTGCTTGCTAGGCAAGCACTCCAGCATTCAGCTAAATCCCCAACCCCATTTTTTGATATTTATGATCTCAAGTTTTGCTGACTTCAGAAATGATTTCTCTTATTTTATTTCAAGCTCCATTAACCATTTTAGTCTTTTGCTTTCTCTAGATTATTAGTACATATCAGCAATAATCCTTCAATAGTCATAGGCCATAAAAAGGACAAAAGTGGAACTTTTTCTTTTTTTATTTTTGTTTTGTGCTGATTGCTATATTAGATCTTTGTATTAGAAATTGAAATCCTTATATTCTTTGAAAACATCCTCTGTTATTAGTAATTTTCTTCTTTCCTTTTACTTCATTTTCCCTTTCTGCACCTATTATTTAAATTTTTGATTTCTCAATTGGCTCTCCAATTTATTAAAACTTTCTCTTTCACTTCTGAGTTCTGTTTATTTCATCAAATATTTCAGTAAAGTTATACTGCTTTTGAAACATTCTAACATAAGTTTGTTTAGGAGCTCCATCTTTTTATTTGTATGAATTTTTATTATGCTATTTACTGACTCACAGATCATGCATTTGAAAATTTTTTTTTAAATCATGCAGAGTTAAAATTTTAACTTTTTTTGGTTGTCGTTGTTTTTTGTTTATCTATATATTTATTTATTTATTTGGTGCTGGAGATCAAACTTAGGCCCTTGTGCTTGCAAGGCAAGCACTCTACACTCTGAGCTATATCTCCAGCCCCCTAAAATTTTAACTTTGATTTGAATGAATTGGATTTAAATTTTTTTCAGTGAATAGTCAGAATTTCTACAAAATTCCTTTCCATCTGTTTGTCTTAGATTGTGTATTTCATATTCTACCCTGAGGCCTCATCTCTATTTTAATAATCCCAAATTAAATTCGTTTTACCACTTCAACTTCTGTCTTGCTCTTTTATTCTTTGTACTATGTTAAATTAAAACATTTGACTTTCATTTTTTAAGTGCAAATATGGAATGCTCAAACAAGAAAGAATTCATGTGTAAGCTAAACATTAATTATGAATTCTTATGGGTTACTCTCCTTTAACATGGCAAAGCAAAACTTTCTCATTAAGTAGCACCAATTATTTTTGATCTGTTTTGTATAACAGCTATGACATTTGTGAAAACATTGACTCTTAGTGATAAGAATATTTCTATGATTAATTGCTATGTATTCTTAATTAGTTTGAAAATTTCAATTTATTTCTGTAATTAAGTCTAAATACAATATTAATTACAATACATTTTCTCCAAATTGTTGTTTAAAACCAAAATTTAACATTAGCTTTTTATTAAGAAGTTATATTGGAATTTATTTTATTCTATTCTTTCAGCTATATTTCATCTCTTAGCATATTGACTCTTTAGTCAATTATTTTTTAAAATGTGCAAAATAATTGTCTTTCTCATATGATTATCTATCCAATATACACTTTTTGGATTTAAATTTTTTTTCCAGCTAAAATACTTAGACTAAAATGACAGATTATTTAAAGTAGCAAACTAATTCCTTGTTTAAATATTGAGTACTTATATAATTTTCAATGGTAATAATAAGTATATATAAGTAGTTTTTTCAGTATCATTCAAGTAGATCTTTTTACTTATTCTGAGATTAAAAATTTTTTCAAAGAAATTTGAAGGAGCCCTTGCACTGGCCACAAACACTATTTAGAAATTTAATTATTTCACATTGTCATAGATTTTATTATACATTAACAAACCAGAAAGCATATTTTTCAAAAAAAGAAATAATTTCAAATGTAAAGTCTTGAAAAATGTTTAAAATTCATTTCCATCCTCATGTTTCTTTTTCCTTCTTTTCCTCCTGTACTTATCACACACATACACACACGCGCGCGCGCACATGCACACACACACACACACACACACACACACACACACACACACACACACACATTCCCCAATATATCCTAGATACTTGTTAGGCACATTATATCAAAACCAAAGAAAGGAAAATATGTCTTTTGATGTTTGCTCTTTTCTAAAGTTTTTGTTAAATAATTATTTCAGTAGTGTAGGAAAAATAAGTTTCTCAAACACAGCATAGTGTGAATAAAAATAAATCATCATTCTTGTGGTATTTAAGTTATATTAATTAGTGCTCAAGGACTGTGACAGTTAGGATGAAATTTCAACTTCAGTGTCTTTAGGATCCACCATGAAGAAGGGAGAGTTCACTTGTGCCCTAGGTGTGTCTGGCTGAATCATGGGCACATGGCCTTCAGGTCTTTATCTGGCCTTTCACCGCTTACCTTCTGGCAGGCTTCCTCTGTGCAGCCTCCTGCCACTCCCTCTCACCATGATGTTTCTGTCTCGGAGCCAGCCAATCATTGCCTGAAATCGAAAGCAAATTGAATCTCTTCTATTTTAAATTGTGGCTGCTAGGTATTGTATCACAGCAATGAGAAAATTAAAATGAAAAATCTACCTGTTATCTAATAGGCAATCAGAAAAACCTTAGCACTAAAGTTTGGAATTATCACTGGGACGTGCAATAAGATGGTTCATTATATGGTGGCCATTCTTTAGGTAATTTGAAGCATATCTTACATGAAAAAATTTGTTTCTAAATGAACAAACACATACTTAGTAGTCCATAGTTCTGCCAGTTAAGAAAATTATATGTCTATTTCATATGAAATTATCCAAGTTAAAGTTATATACCTTCACACTGATATAACTAACAGTCATATCAAAACTAGTCTGGCAGATCTAGCTGAAGTATTTTCTCCTTTAATTTATTATTCCTGCTTTATCCCAAAATTAACAAATGACTTTAAAATTTGTCCATTTTTTAGACTGGATTTCACAAAAATTTCATTAAATTTTATTTCCTTTTCAAACCCCTCATTTCATTTTTGACGAATGTTTTTGCCCCAATTCACAACGTAATACCCTAACACAACCAATTTTTTTTTTATTTTTTATTTTTTCTTTGTTTTTTCACAACCAAATTTTAAGACAATTTTTTTTATCAATTCCTTGCAGAAGTATGTAATAAAATTTCAAGTGGTTTCTTTAGTTACTTTTTTTTTTTTTTTTTTTTTTTTTTTTTTTTTTTTTTTTTTTTTTTTTTTTTTTTTTTTTTTTTTTTTTTTTTTTTTTTTTTTTTTTTTTTTTTTTTTTTTTTTTTTTTTTTTTTTTTTTTTTTTTTTTTTTTTTTTTTTTTTTTTTTTTTTTTTTTTTTTTTTACCATTTTCAGTCTATTTTTCCTAGTACAAGCAATGGCATCTTTTTAAAACTTTAATTATATCATGTAAATGTTAGATTTGAAATCCTGTTTTTTATAAAATAATCCTTTGGTGTGATCATCCGAAGTATGTATAACATTTGGTATGTCTCCATTTCTGAGTCACAAAGACATATGTATTGATGAATGTCTTAATTCTTAAGTATGAAGGGAAAGGACAAATACTTTGACCCGAATTCACTATAAATCTTGAAATCTCTATGATTATTTATAATCTTCAGATAATGGAAATATTTGTAGGATAAAAGTATGGTATAAACTGTTATTCCGAGTTGTAAATTTTTTATGAAACATTTTTCCTGGTTGTTTATTTATGCTTCCTTCTGAAATGGGCATGGAGTAGGAAGAGAAGTACATGGTTCATGTCTTTGTAGTAGACAACATGTAGCCAATAAAATCCACCTCAGCTCTTTGAATCCATGAAGGTGTTCAGTGCATTTTATTAGCAAGGCTTATTTAATACATTCATTGAGTTACAGGGCTGGGACAAAAACTCAGTCCTCTTTCTGATTGTCCACACTGTCTGACTTCTCTTGCCTTGAAGCTTCATTGTTCTATTTAGGCCTGTTTTCTCACGCCCTTCTCTCCTCTGTGTGTGTATCCTCATCCTCACAGACAGAATAATAAGTGTACTTTAAATATGTTCACATCTATATAGTTATGTTTCCAAAGACTCTGCTTCCAATAAGGTCATATTCTGAGATTCTGTGTGGACATGAATTTGAGGGGGAGTCTATACGCCCCAGTGCATTTTGCCTTCTGGTATCCCATAATTTCAGTCCATCACGCACACCACATGTTTTTGCTTATCCAAACATCCCCATATGTCTTAACCTAGTCCACCTTTAATTTTAAATAAAAATCTCATGTAAATATTATCAACTCAAAGTTTACCAACTTTAAATTTAAATGCATGTATTTTTATACTCCACAATAAATGTGGAAATATTAGTTATATATGCATGTATGTGATTGTGTGTTTTCTCATGTAGTTATTATTGAATGTGTTAATAAAGAGAGCATAGTTTTTGGGTTTTTTTTGTTTGTTTTTTGTTTTTTTTTTTGTTTTTGTTTTTTCCCAGGCTATGAAGGATTTTATTTTTTTTTGAACCAAGAAGATTTATTGATACATATTAGATATACATAACTAAAATAGTCTTTTAAGCAAGATAAGAAAAAAAAAATCACCATCATCTAAAACCAGCATAGTGAAGACTGTACGTCACACACATTCCTCAGTACTGTCTTCTCCCTCTGGGTGCTTATTTAAGTAGAAAACACATCGTCTGCTCCTAAAATGCAATGGCGAAGTAAGTAAAGGGCAGATTTCCCCATTTCAGAAAATGGAAAGAGTAAAAGCTCCAGTGGTCTAAACCAAAACCAAAAGCTAGCAGGGAAAAATTCTATCAGGTTTCAAGGCTGAGAGTAATCCTGGAAGGCTCTGCCCATGTGTTTTCTGAGTTCTTGATAGAGGCAGAGATCCAGCTTTTTCAGCCTCAATCCCAGGTCTCGTCTCGTCTCGTCTCGTCTCGTCTCTTCTCTTCTCTTCTCTTCTCTTCTCTTCTCTTCTCTTCTCTTCTCTTCCCTTCCCTTCCCTTCCCTTCCCTTCCCTTCCCTTCCCTTTCTTCCCTTCCCTTTTCTTCCCTTCCCTTTTCTTTTCTTTTCTTTTCTTTTCTTTTCTTTTCTTTTCTTTTCTTTTCTTCTCTTTTCTTCTCTTTTCTTCTCTTTTCTTCCTTTCCCTTACTTTTCTTTTCTTTTTTTTTACCAAGAACATGTATTGGTACATTGCATACATAATGATCATAATCAACAT
>PVJO010032755.1:0-12831 GCA_004026905.1 Hystrix cristata | reverse complement strand
TCTAGTCTGCCAGTCTGCATCTTTTAATTAGAGAGTTAAGGCCATTAAGAGATATTACTAAGATGTGTTTGCTACTGTCATTGCCTTCTTTATTGGCTGGTGAATCCTCTTTTTTTCTCTTCCTGATGTTTTTTGTTGCTGTTTATCCATTGACCACACTCATTTCCTGTGTTTTTAGCTGCATCAGTTTTGTGATTTCTGTTGAGAATATTCTCAAGTATTGTCTCAAAAGGTGGTACTCATATATCTTTTGAGCTGGCCTTTTTGAAGGAAATACCTTATTTCTCCATCTTTCTTGAAGGATAGCTTTGCTGAGTAAATTAATCTGGCTTGCAATACTTCACTCCAAGCTCTCCTGACCTTTAGGATTTGTGTTGAGAAGTCTGCTATGATTCTAATTGGTTTACAGTTATACATGATTTTTTTCACCTCCAGCTGTTTTTAAAATTCTGAAGTGTACTGAGACGATTAGAGCTCCTAGGGCAGAGGGAGGGCTGGTTGCGAGGGAAGCCTGCATGAACTAGCTAAAGTGTGAAAGATCGACAAAGGAGATGGGAGGAGAGGGAGAAGAGGAGGTGGATAGGGGGCAGCAGAGCACTTTCCTGTAGCCATCATATCTTCAGTAAGTTTGAGCAAACTCAGAGTAAGCTCAGTGACAGTGAGGGGCTCTCAGGAGACATGGTGACAGCACTTTCCTCAACAGAGGCCAGAGGCAAAGGGGACACTGGGAAGGGTGAAGGCTGCACAGAAAGGTGCACATTAATCTGCACAAGCAGGAGTTGCCCGCTGACAGCTCTGCTCACCCAGAATGTGTGGCCACCACTCCCACTGGTGCACCTTGCAAAGATCATCCGGTGCCCACAATGCCTTTCAGAAACTTGGTTTCTTCATTGTTTTCATCTAGAAACAATGAAGATCCAGAGGATCTTCAGTCCTTATTATTCCCCAAAGAGAGAGAACAAAATCCCTGCCCCAAGGACCTCACCGTCCTTATTTCATCAAGTCAGAACAGAGGAAGGGATGTCTCTGGGTAACCGCAGCAGACCCTTGTGGGCCTTTGTTCAAGAACCTAAGAGCTCAATAGATAGAGACATTTAAACGTGCAGAAATAGAGCCACTATTCTCTGACTGGTGGTGTCTTGTGGTACAAGTAACCACATTAACACTTTTTATATTTTTTTATTTCATGAAATAATAAAACAAAATTTCATAATCAAATAATAAGGAAATAATAGTTATTATACTGTGTATTATCATTTTCAAAGTAGTTACTCAGAGAACAAGACATAAACCAAAAAGATTCTTACCAAGAAAAAACAAACAGGTAATAACAGTAATCTTGCCAACTAAGATAATCAAGTAGTATAAATGAAATCAGCATGTATATCAAAATATTTTTAAACAATAGAATTTGAAATTTTCAGAAGTATTTGAACTTCTCCCTGGTACATTTTAGGTTTACATAATGATAACATTCATCACAAGCAATTTGTATCAGTATCTGATGTATCTTCTTTCCCACTCCCTTCCCCTCCCTTCAACCCCTCCTCCCCTCCTTATTTACAAAAGCTTTGTTTCTATCTTTTCTTCTATTCTTTTTAGTTGTCCCTCCATTCCTTTCTCCTCTCCCTCCCTTGTTCCACTTCTAATTTGAAAATTTTCCTCTCTTTCCCAATATAATACATTTTAATCCTTATTTACACGTTCAGTTTCTCACACCAGAGAAACAATGTGATATTTAAACACGTGTGCCCAATTATTTCACTTAAGAGAATGGACTCAAGATGCATACATTTACTTAGCGAGATCTCAATCTTAACATTCTTTATGGCAGAGTAGTACTCCATTGCATTAAAAAAAAACACATCTTCTTTATCCATTCGTCAGTGGTGGGCATTTGGCCTATTTCCAAAATTTAGCTATTATAAACTGTGCTGTTATAAACATTGGTGTACATATTGCTGTGATATGAAGCTTTTAATTCTTTTGGGAAGATACCATGAAGAGGAATAGCTGGGTCCAATGGAACCGCTAGTCCTACTTTTTTGAGGAATCTCCACAGTGACTTCCACAGTGGTTGCACCAGCCTACATTTCCACCAATGGTGGAGAAGGGTTCTTTTTTCACCACAGCCCCTCTAGCATTTGTTTTTGGCTGATTTCTTGGCAATAGCCATTCTTTCTGGAGTGAGATGGAATCTCAGTGTTGTTTGAATTTGCATCTCTCGAATAACCAGTAATGTTGAACATTTTTTCATATGTTTATTTGTAATTTCTACTTCTTTATCTGAGAAGCTTCTATTAATTTCAGATAGCCATTTTTGGATTGTGTCTTTAAATTTGGGGGATCTGATTTTTTTGAGCTCTGTATGTATTTGAGATATTAGTCCTCTATCAGAGCAACAGCTAGCAAAATATTTTTTGCACTCTGTGGGTTGTCTCTTTACTCTGTTGGTGGTTTATTTTGCTGTGAAAAAGCTTTTTAAGAGGATGAAATCCCAGTTGTTGATTCTTTGTAATGTTTCCTGGACAATTGGAGTTTTGTTCATAAAGTCTTTGCCTACACCTACATCTTCAAAAGTTCTACTTATTCTACCTTCCAGCAGATTAAGTGTTTCTATTTTAATATTTAGAGCTTTGATCCACTTTGATTTTAGCTTAGAGCATGGTGAAAGATATGGGTCTAGTTTTAATCTTTGGTATGTGGAAAGACAGTTTTTCCAGCACCATTAATTAAAGAGGCTCTCTTTCTTCCAGTGAGGATGTATGGCTCCTTTGTCAAAGATAAGGTGACAGAGAGTTTGGACTTGTTTCTGCATCTTCTAATCTGTTCCACTGATCCTCAGGTCTCTTTTTTTGCCAATACCATGCTGTTTTTATTACAGTAGCTTTGTAATATAATTTCAGGTCAAGGATTGTGATGGCCCCTGCTTTGCCTTTGTTGCCCTGAATTGCTTTTTCTATTCTAGGTTTCTTCTGGTTCCAAATGAATTTTAGGATTCTTTTCTCTAATTTTTTGAGGTATGCTATTGATGTTTTGATTGGGATTTCATTAAATCTGTATAAAAATTTTGGGAGTATGGGTATTTTCACTATCATGGCTGTTCCTACCCAAGAACAATGGGTATCTTTCCATTTTCTGATATCTTCTTCAATCTCCTTTTTCAGATTACTATAGTTTCAATGTATAGATCTTTCACTTCCTTCATTAGATTGATTCCTAGGTACTTCATGTTTTTGGATGATATTGTGAAAGGTGTTATTTCCCTGATTTCTTTCTCAGCGTGTTTATTTGTGTACAGGAATGCTATTGATTTTTGAGTGTTGGTTTTGTACCCAGCTACACTGCTGAATTTGCTTCATAAATCTGTAAGTCTTTTGGCAGAGATTTTGAGGTCTTCTATGATACTCTTATCATGTCATCTGCGAATAATGATAATCTAACTTCTTCCTCTCCTATCCTTATTCCTTTTCTTACTCTTGTCTAATTGCTCTGGCTAATGTTTCCAGAACTATATGGAATAAGAGTAGTGAGAGTGGACATCCTTATCTTGCTCCATGGGGTTTTTTTGTTTTGTTTTGTTTTGTTTTTCAGTCTTTCTCTGGCGTTGGTATCAGAGTAATCAGAGTAATACTTGCTTCCGGGAATGAATTTGGGAGTATGGCTTTCCTTTCAATTTCATTAAAGAGCTTGAGGAATAGTGGGATTAGATCTTCTCTAATTTCTTTTAGAATTCAGCAGTGAGTCCATCAGGACCTGGCCTTTTCTTTGTTGGTAGGTTTTTAATTACCTCTTCAATTTCAGTGGCTGATATTGGGTTATTTAGAGTCTCTGTTTTTCTGATATGGGAGTTCAATGCTACAAATTTCCATCATAAGACTGCTTTCATTACATTTTATAAATTTTAGTATGTTGTATTGACATTATCATTCAATCGTAGAAACTAATTTCTTCTTCAATTTCATCTGTGACCCATTGATGGGTCACAATAGGTCCATCATTAAGGACTGTGCTATTTAATACCCATGTGTTCATGAAGTTTTTGTGGTTTCTTTTGCCATTTATTTCCAATTTCAATGCACTATAATCTGATAATATGCATAGGATAATTTCAACTCGTTTACTTTACTTTTGCATGTTCTTTGAGCCAGTATGTGGTTTATTTTGGAGAAAGTCCCATGTGCAGCTGAAAATAATGTGTATTCTGATGTTCTGGGGTGGAATACTCTGTATAAATCTACTAAGCCCATTTGTTCAGAAGTTTGGTTTAATGCTCATATTTCCCTGTTGTTTTTTGTCTAGTTGATCTATTTGTGACAGTGGGGTATTGAAGTCCCCCGTTACAAGTGTATTAGTGATTATTTGGTTTATCAAATCCATTAGTCTCTGTTGTATATAGTTATTTGTGCTGGTATTTGATGCATATATATTTATGATTGCCATCTCTTCTTCTTGGATTGTTCCCTTTACAAGGATATAGTGACCTTCTTTGTCTCTCTTAATTAGTCTTGGTTTGAAATCCACTTTGTCTGCAAATAGAATAGCTACCCCTGATTTTTTCCAGGTTTCTACCACACGAAGTAATGTTTTCCATCCTTTGACTTTGTCTATGAATTTCTCTTTGAATTAAGTGTGTTTCTTGAATGCATCATGTTGTTTGGTCTTGCTTCTTGATCCATTTTGCCAGTCTGCTTCTTTTGATTGGTAAATTGAGACCATTTCCTTCGATGGTTATAACTTATATATGTTGACTTATCCTTGTCATGTTATTTTCCTGCCATCGGTTCCCTACTTTTCCCCACTGCTTAATTACTTGCCTTCCTTGATGGATTCATTCTGTTGTGGTTCCTGGGGTCGTAGTCCTTGTTGTCTCTTTCTGGAATGCCCTTCACAACATTTTGGAGTGCTGGTTCCGTGGTCATGAATCCCTTCAGGTGTTCTTTGTCATGGACATTTCTTACTTCTCCATCAATTTTGTTTTTGTTTTTGTTTTTGTTTTTGTTTTTGTTTTTGTTTTTGTTTTGTGGTGCCGGGGATCGAACTCAGGCCCTTGTTCTTGCAAGGCAAGCACTCTAATCACTGAGCTAAATCCCCAGCCCCCCTCTCCATCAATTTTGAAAGACAGTTTTGCAGGGTACATCAATCTGGACTGAAGGTTATTTTCTTTTAGGACTTGAAGTATTTCATTCCATTCCCCCCCTTACTTGGAGGTTCGTATTGAGAAGTCTGCTGTTATTCTGATGGGTTTTCCTTTATAGGTAATTTGTCTCATTTCTCTAACAGCTTTTAATATTCTGTTCTTGTGATGCATTTCTTGAACTTTGAATATTATATGCCTTGGATAGATTTTTGTTGATCATGGCTAATTGGAGTTCTATATGCCTCCATTAACTGTATGTCAAGTTCTTTTTCCATACTTGGGAAGTTTCCTGTGAACAGGTTTTTTTTTTTTTATGTCATTTTAACTATATCCTGCTTTTCATTGACTCTAATCAATTTTACATTTTCTAGCACCAGTTGGATTGACTTTTCATCTTGCATTATCATTTTGAAGAATTCTTTCTTTTGATGATCACCAGCCACAATCTTGTATTCTATATCGTCTATTCTATCCTCACATTGCTCCATTCTATTGCCTATACTTTCAGTGGAATTTTTCATCTGGACATCTGTTTGAATCTCTTTCATGGATTCCATTTCTTTCCTACATTGTGTGTTCACGGCTTCCATCATTTTCCTAAGCTCCTCTATTTTTTTATCTGTACCTGCTGTAAAGTCACTAATCATGTCTTTCATTCTGGAAATTATTTCTGTTTTGATTTTTTCTAGAGCCTCATTCATCTGCTTTGTTACTTACACATTTGCCTCTTCCAAGAGTCTGGGTGGGTGGCTTTCAGATTGTTCCACCTCGTTATCCCCTGAGTTTTCTTTTGGCTATCTGGAGGTCTGGGCTTGCATATTGCTTGTGTGTGTTCTCATTTTCTTTTTCTTTTCTTTTCTTTTTTCTTTTTTTACTTTAATTCCTGGGTTGATGCTTGGAATTGCTTATGGCATATAGCTTTATTGCTAGTATTGTGACCCCTTTAGAAATGGCTACTTCCTCAGAGCTGTCTTCCAGGTGTAGCTGGTTTTTGGGTTTTGAGTCTGTTGCAAGATCCTACCTCTTCAATTTATTGGGGCTGAGAAATTGCTATTTGGCTAGCCCCTGGTTCTTTGGCACTGGCCTATAGTGTTGCTTATGATCCTCTGGCAATCTCAATCTTGGCATACAAGGAAAAAAAAATCATTAGAACAATTCTGTCACCTTGCTAAAGTAGTGCAATCAGTAATAATGATAGCATCAAACACAGCCTAGAAAATGACAAACCGTGGTAACTATTAATTTGCCACCTTTAACCATATGAACTAGATTTTTGGTTATAAAAAATATCTAAAATAAGCCAAAAACTTATATACACTAAGTGTGCCCTTAATATGGCAATTTTACCCTCAAGGGAGAAAATTCAAAAGGGATTAGGAGGAAAATATAGAGAAATAGGAGAAGACGAAGAGATGAAAAGCAAGGCTGGAGGACAGGGAAAGATTATGCAAACTTTGGGAAACTAGTAAAGAAAGCAGGAGGGAAAGAGAGAAGGAAGAAATGAAAAGAAGATGAAAACAAAACAATAACAACAAAGAACTAGAAACCAATTTCACATTCTTATTAAAAACAATAAAAAAAGAGAGGAGAGAAAAAAACAGCTATAACAACAATAGGAAGAAAATAATGTCCACTTCCAGGCATGTCTCTGCTATCACTGGTAGACAGAGTAGGTAAGGCCAGGTCCTTCTTGATTAATTCCAGCATTAGGTTTATGGCAGGGTAGTGAGTGTTTCCAGCTGTGTTCAATAGCAAAACTTTACCACCAATTCCCCTAAAGTTCACCCTGGTCCCTGATTGTGGGCTTGAAACTCGATTTGTTCAGCTAGAGACACACTGTGTGTCTCGTACTGGCTTGGACCCAGCTTCCTGCCAGTTTGAACTTGGCTCCTTGCCTCCTGCCAACTTGAACTTGAACTCAGCTCTGCCTTGCCCTGGCACGGACAGCCATGGGCAGTATCTCTGAGTTCTGAGCTCGGCCCTTTTCCAAGATGGTTACCAGCCAATTGTCCTTTCCTGGGGAATGTCTGAACCCAAATAACTCACCAGCCACTGCAGTCTGCTGCATCCACTGCTCCGTTCCATTTGTGTGTCTCTCCATGGAGGCCTCTGGGGTTCCCATAAGTCACCATAAATCTTCAGGTTCAGGCCACATTTCCCACACCAGGAGCCAGGGCTCTGGGAGAAAGTGCCATCCATCTGACACTTCCTTCTTCTATACTGATGTCTCTCCTTTTGTTCTCCCCATGGGCTTCAATTCTCACTTCAGACCCTTGCTGGGTCCTGGGAAGCCACTTCCCTTCTTCTTCCCTTCCTTAAATTGCTATATACCAGTTTCTGGATAACAAATCTCGGAGGGGCTGTTTCTTTGCTGTTCACTGCTCCACCATCTTCCTGGCTCTTGTTCTTTATTTCTGTTTTATGAATGGGTAAGGAAAATGTGGTATTTATACACAATGGAGTACTACACTGCCATAAAGAAAAATAAGTTTGAGGTATTCCTACATAAATAGATGCAACTTGGGAACAGAATATTAAGTGAAATAAGTCAGAGATGTAAGCTCAAATATTGTACGGCTTCTTTATGTGAGATACTCTAACACTTGTGGGGGTCAGGGCAGGAGCACAAGTGAAGGTCCATGAATCACATGCCCAAAGAATAGATGAAGTCAATGAATGGCTAAATACAATGTTTATGTTCTACTCTTCTTTGATGACTCTGCATTCGTAACACCCTAGAATAAGAGATTCAGGCTGAAAATCCTTAAAGTTCTGAGTTGGAACACAGAGTCAAGTGCAGCAGCAGCCCCAGCTCCCCAGTGGCTCCCAGGTTTCTGTATCCCTCATGGCCAGTTGTATCTCTCACTAGAGGCCTGCCTCCATGTCTGGAGTCCACTGTCTAAGCTCCGTTATTGTCCTATCTATCAACCACCTCTCGACTGCCTGTCAGGCACCAGGTGCACACTGAGTGACACAGCAGGACAAACCCAGTAAGAGGCTCTCCCAAGTCAAGAAGAAGGTCTGGCTCTGGAAGGAAGAATGTACCATGGAGACTGCCCAGATGGAAAAAACTGAGAGGGGCCCCAAAATGAAAGCAAGAGTCCCCCATCCCTTGCCCAAATCATGGAAAGATCCAGATGTGAGTTCACTGAAGTTTGTGACTGCCCTGCTTAGTGCAAACAAATGTCCAGATATAGGAAAGCTACTTGACCTTCTGAGACCCCATATCCTCCCCGTGAGATGGCAACAATGTGGATTGTCTCTGCCCCATGGCCCCAAAGGTACATTTTAGGAATGGGATGGGATGTCTGAGCAGGACCATGAGGGACAAGCATGTGGTCAGCCGATATGAAAGTGAGGGTACAGGGAGTGAGACTCAGGAGCCCTGGTGGCAAGCAGGGCCACCAGATGGACTCAGGGCCTACCTAAATGAGAGATGGAGCTCTGTTTCAGGACTCTGAGGGACAAGGAACGCAGTCACAGGTGCTTCCACTTGTCCGCCTTTGGCCCTTCCCAAGCCACCTCTGGCCCTGGCCTTCAGCATGGGCCCAGCAGAATGATACAAGTCAGATTGACCCTTTCTGTTTACTCCATAAAGCAGGGACCAGGTGGGGCCAGGTCCCCTCCCCTGTGGTCCTTGTGCTGGTAAACCCCTCCCCACATGAGAAATCTCTCTTCCTTCCCAGGTGATCTGGAACCCTCTCCTTGATTTTATTTCAATTTTCATTTAATGTCTTCCAGTGCTAGTTATTCCTCACAGTTTTCAAATGACATCAATTCTATTCTTCATGACAAACGGTTGTACTCTAATACTGATATTCTTTTAAGTGTCTGTGGGAGATGTTAAGACTGTAAGAATTGGTTTCATTAAAACCTTCATTCAATTGAGTTTAAATGAAACCAAACTGACAACTAAGTCAGCTAATTCTGGTTCAATCCACTTTTGTGGAAACACCACTTAGCTTTTCTGATCAGCACATACGGTCAGGTTTAGATGACAGCAGTTTGAGCTGCTGACAAAACACACCCCCAAGAACTGACCCTACAAACAGAAGAGAGAGGTCACCTCGATGCTATGGGTGTTTGCAGGGACACTAACTTGGGAAGGAATTCGCCCAAATGCTGTCAGCTTATTGACCACCAGAGCACACTGTGGGGTACAGGAGGGTCTCGGGCCACTGCAGATGGGAGAGCCAAGCTGGGAGGGTAGGTGAGTCACACAACATCTTGGTAAAATGAGAGCTGGGCCCTGTCTGGTATGACGTGAAAGTGTCTTTATTTTTCCTTTCCCTTTTTTTGAGGGGAGCTGGGTTAGTAGTTTTTTTTTTTTTTTTTTTTTAAAGATATATAACATCTTAGATATATATACAGGGTAGAATAACTAAGTCAAAATAATTAAGTATTAAATATCTACTACTTAGCCTTCTGTTTGTGTGTGAGACACTTAAAATCTACTCTTAGACACTTTCAAATCCAGACATTTCCTGACTTATGAGTTACAATTTTTCTACCTTACAATTGAATGAAAGTGATAGACATTCAGCAGGAAACTGTGCTTGGAATCTTCAATTTAGATCACTTCCAGGTGTGGCAATATTGTGCAATCCTCTCACACTGGTGGGCTGAGGCAGCAAGCTGCAGCCCCATCAGCCATACATTCTTGAGGGGGAAACAGCTAACAGTCTTCCACACTGGCCACAGCACATGCCCCTCTTCCTGGGCATGTGAGGAAGGCACCTCCCATCTGTGGCTGGGATTGGGGTATGACTGCTTCTGCCCTGGGGTATGAGGAGGGGTCATTCCAGCACCCCCATTATGTCTGGGTTGGGGCATAGAAGAGCAGTCTGAGTCCTCCCTGATGCTTTTCCACAGCTGCAACAGCACACCGTCATGACAAAGGCACAAAATGCAGCCAAATGGATCCCTGCACCACTGCGTGGAGGCCAGCAGCTTCCTGTAAAATGGACTGAACCAGCATCAGAATTTGAATGAGTGAGAAATTGCTAAGCCACAGAGACAGCCAGGCTGACCTTGTCCTCCGCACGTACAGGCTGGTCTGTCTCATGCAGACCTTCCCTGTTTCGAAGTTAGGAGTCTTCTCTGCACTCCTTTGCCTGCAGGGACCAACTATTTTCACACTTACAATAAACCTACGTAGCACTTTCCTCGGGGCAGTGGTCAAGCCACCTTCAGCAGAGACTGCAGCTTGTCAAAGAGGCCAGAGCAGCGTACCACCCGATCCCCAGGTCAGATGAGGGTAAAGGCGGCCACTCCAATCTGGAGGGAATCAGACCCCATTAATGAGGGTCTCCATGCTCGGCAGCTGGCCTTCTACTCTGCACCCACGCACCCGAGCACAAAGCTCAGCAGGAACCGGAAATGGGCTGTTCAAGAAACAGGTGCAACGCCGGCGAAACCTGTGCCACCTGCCCAGATGACACAGTCCCAACATCCACTGCAGGACCATGCAGGAAGTTTCAGCTTCCCATACCCTGCAGGCTGCATTTTAGAGTGATCATTCTTATATGTGTATATTTTTTAATGGTCAGAATTTTACAAATATCAAATTCTAAACTTGGTTTTACTATGTTTAGAAAAGACAAAGTAAAAAAGCCTGGAATGATCATTCCAAAATACAGATCTGTTCAGGCCACCTCTCAGTGGAGACCCCTACGTTTTCCCCAGTTTAGCTCCCAAGTAAATGCTCCCCAGGTTTAGTCCCTAAAACCACTCATAGCCCAAACCTCTCAGACTACACCTTAACCAACGTTGTGGTAGGAATAGGGTGTGGCTAAAACTGGCTGGCAAGGGGGCGTGGTCAGGTGGCGTGGCCTGGAACTGACATCATCCTGAGGAGCCAAATTCAAGCGCAGTCCTTCCAGTCACGGATAGTAGCGGTTCTTGTGGGTTTCCACGGGAACCCCATTCTATAAACAGAAGGGCCAGAGGGAAACCCTCTTTTTTCCTGCCGCACAGCAAGAAAGCCAATTTTTCCTCTGGCGCCGGGAGGGAATCTTCCTCACCTACTGTGAGGGAACCCCCCCTTGGCTCTCTGGGAACTGGCACTGCAGGGGAGGCGATGTGTACCTCTTAGGCACGGTAGGTATTTTGCTTTTTCTATTGTAATGCTCTACTTTCTTTTTTTCATTTTCTCTCCCTGGCTCAAACCTGCTCTGCAGAGCCAGTTCCTTCTTTTGTTTATAGTTTAAAAAAAAAAAACTTTGGAATTACTTTTTGCCTACCTTGTCCAATTCTTTGTTTGAGGAGGGAAGAACCTGGAATTATTGGAATTTACCCAATAACAGCACCACCCCGCCACCCACAGCCCCCACCTGAATCACTGTGCTCTGCTTCTCGCTGAACACATGTTTTCTGTTTTCTCTGGGACTTCAAAGTCCTCCCTGACTTGAATGCTCCCTGTTATTTGTGCAGCGAATGTTCCTTCCAGAGGCAACTCTGCGAGGTCTTGCCCAGGGCTGTGCACCCTCTGGCAGTGACCGTGAGGTGGGACCCCCGCTCCCACCTTCTTTGTGCTATCACATCCCAAACTCTCCAACCACTGAATCTCCATTCGTTGTTGGCTGGCTTGTCTCTCTCCTGAGGCTAGAAACTTCTTAAAGTTTGTCTTTCACAATTCGTCTTTTGTGCTGATTATTTAGCAAAGCAACCTTCATGGAATCAGTGAATACCTAAAATCCGAACAAGGAAAGGGAGAAGGAAGAAAAGTAGGGAGGCAGGGACAGAAGAAAAGAAGGGAAGTGGTCAAGTTTCCCTCTAAAATGCCTGATATCCCTCACTGAAGGTTCTTCATGCATCTGGGTGTTCAGCCACCTGAAAACTCCACTGATGGGGTGAGGACCAAGAAGAAGGGCTGTGTCTGACCAGATGGAGTTCCGCATTCAACCTGCTCCAAGTGTGGACCAGCATCTCTGTGAAGCCCCACTCCCTGCCGTGTACTGGCTCCGAGCAGGTACAGCAAGCCGTTCCCCGGGTGACGAGGCTGCTCTAACACGTCCTGATAGCCCGCAGCAAAAGGCAGCACCTTGAGGATGAACTCAGACCTGTGCTGGAGCCCACAGCACAGAGCGAAGGTGAGCTAGTTTTAGCCCACAATCCCAGGAGATCGCACTACACAAGGGGAGTCCTCTTCATTTGAGGGGTAGCTACGCAGTGCCCCCTTGTCGCCGGCCGGATCACTACAGAGGGCAGGACTGAGAAAGGCAGAAAGGGACAAGTGCCAAGCCCTGTGCTCACAGCACAGCCAGGACAGCACCAGCCCTGTATCCAGAGCAGTAGAGCCTGGCGGCAGCACCCACAACCTGCAGGCAGACAATAACAAAGACAAGATGCACTGTGGGTGCAGATGCCAGGCCGTCCCTCCCAACAGGCGTCTGGGCCTCAGCTGAACCCCACATCACCCTTTCTCGGAAGGAAACTTTGGGTGTGCTCGCCAAGAGCTGACATCACACATGTGAAACCCACAAGGCTTGCCACTTAAAAATCTAGCAGGCTATTTAAATTTGGGAGGTTTAATTTTTTTGAGTTCCTTGTATATTCTAGATGTTAGACCTTTGTCTGATGGATAGCTAGCAAATATTTTTTCCCAGTCTGTGGGTTTTCGCCCTACTCTATTGGTGATTTCTTTTGCTGTGCAAAAACTTTTTAATAGCATGTGGTCCCAAGCACTGATT
>PVJO010032754.1:0-14229 GCA_004026905.1 Hystrix cristata | reverse complement strand
GATAGATATGTACTCAGTGACATAATCTACTGAAACAGTACACATTTTCTCAAAAAGCAAAAGAAACTCTTTCTCAAATAGACTACATACTAGTCTCTAAGAGAATAAAACTGATGGAATAATACATCCTGATTCCATAGTGCCAAAATATATTACAGCAGTGAATTGAGTGTTGCGCCTCCATTATTCAATAATCTTCCAAAAGCCCAACCTCTACACACATGAACCTTTTGGGAGCCATTTGATATCTGAAGCACAACATAGGGAGAGCTACACAGAGAAAATTAATTACACGAGAGAATTACAGTTTTCTACAGGTTCATTCTGCCTTTCTCCCTGTGCCCAGAGCTGAAATTGGTATTGAGGGATGTGTAAGTGTATTATTCCCAAGAAAAGCTGAGCCACTTGGCACCATGTCCCTGAAACACTACTTTTGTGTTCCCAATAGTTTTGTTAAGTCAAGGGAACATTGTAAGAATGGCTGGCCCAGACCGTCCAGATAAGTGTTCTCTAAAACACACTGCGAGTGTGGCATTCTCGTTTTATCTGTAGCCCTTGCCTTCTGGCCCATATGTTAAGTCAGCAGTTCCTTGAAATGCGGGTCATACCATGGAACATAGATGATGATGTCACTGCTATGTAATTCAGCCTATAAAACTCTTCCATGCAGTGACTTGGGGTGGAACAGAGCACTGTGGGGAAGATAAGTGCTATCATTCAGCCAGCCGCCACTGGACATTTCAGGTACACTGGCAATTTCACTGTTCAGCATGCTACCCTCACACTCTCTGTTGATTTATTAGTCTAGCTAGCCACCACGGGACATTCTGAGTACCTTCTGACAGTTTCTCATCCGTCCTGTCATCAGTAGACCTTGTTCATTCCTGATAGTAAATTTGAATTAACTCTACTCTTTCTTCTTAGTGCCTCAATATCTCTCACCAGCCCTCTTCGGCACTGTTTCAGTCCCGTGGCAATGAAATAGCTGAGTTGTGCATATGACAATAAGTTTCTCCTTTGGTAGAAATAGAAAATTAAGTCTACTTAAGTAAATTCAGTGACTTGTTTTAGATGAAATAGAAAGTTAGTGAGTGGCAAATATTTAATTAAGTGATTATATTTCTATACCCTGAAGTCCAAGGAAAGTCAAAACTATTAGGGACTAAGAAAGAGGTCAAAAGTCATGTCTTTAATAATAAAAAAAATAGATTTTATAATCTTGAATTTCATTTTATCAAGTTGCATATTACAGATACAGTAGATGGAGTTTCAGTAGATTTTATTTCATTTTATGCACGCCATTTCTAGGTAGTTACATACTTTGTGCTCTCCAGGATGCGATGAAGAACCCATCCAAACTCCCAGATGGCTGAACATTCTGTGAGTTAATACAGCTCAAAGATAGTTTTTGGTCTTTGAAAGAATTTGATGTGAAAGGAACCCAAGAAATCTCTGAAATTATGGCTCGTAGAGAGAAAAGGCTCTATTTTTCATTTTACCAAAATTCATACTTATTAGGCCTGCATTTGGACCTTAAACTAATGAAGACTGCTGAATTCAGGAGGAAGATGGATGCTTCTAACTTGGCAAAATTTGAAGAACATCAAGCAATCCGTCCAATCTTCCATCCCTCTTCTTCAAATGGAAGGGTTACACATTTCAGGATTTTTCTTTTTCCCCGCTTCTCCTTCAGCTCTTTCTGTTCTTCTTCCTTTTCTATCTCACCATCTGTCTAGAAAAGAGGTTGTTTCTTATTCTGTCACTGATTTAATCATGCTTTAAAATACTATATCATTGTTTACCAAGACAATATGAAACTATTAAGAAACAAAAAAGATCTACTCTTGTTTGGATGCATTTTCTGAGTAACTTTATAAATGTGGTTAAAATCTGTGGAAATTGCATCCTAACGGAAACTTGCTTGTAGCTCAAATGTCACTTTGTTACATTATAATTATGTTATGACCTTTTACATAGCTTTATTATGTGGGATTAAAATACTTATCACTAAATGCATTTTGTCATATTATTTGGTATTTGGCATTTTGTCTAGATACAATGATTTATTTATGTGAAATAAGAGGCAATTATAAGAAATATAAAGTTTTATAACTGCCTTCATACAAGTAACAATAGCTCAGGTCTTAAGTGTATAAGAAACAGGAATGCATTTTTAACTGCCACTTCACTGCTTTAAAAAGCACTACCCCTGAGCTTTCAAAGAAAAGGAAAGCTATTACAGTAAATGTATAGTCTGTGAAAACATGTTGTAATTTCTTTATTATTTACGATGCCTAATGTCAAGAAAAGAAATCTCAGTATGTTTGAATTCAGTTGCCCTGCAAAGTTAATTGTTTCTCAAGAGATGCCAACCTTGGGCTGTGCTGGGAGTGTGAAAAAGGACAATTGCTGACTTTAGCATCTTGTTTTTCAGTGAGTTAACATTTTTCATGTAATTAGCCTCAGTGTTCTTTTTAGATTAACAGATGAAATAGTAGCATGTTATGCTTTAAAGAAGCATACCACAGAAAAGTGGGAACATAACAACAAGCAGATTTAAAGGCCAAAGATCCATTACAATATAGACATTTTAACAATAGTGCCAGCTTGACCTTTACAAAGATATATTTGCCTTTGTATATATACTATTCAAAATATATAGAGTGTCATGCTTAACATATTGTAGCTTGATTTTTTATGCAATTTATGTGACTTATTAATAAGAGGTAATTTTTGTTTTGCCTTTCAGATATTATTTTATGTATAATGTACCTTCTTATAAGAAAATTATTTTAGCAAAACAATTAAAGTTTCCAGACAATTAGTATGTAGCTCCTGGTAAGATTGTATTTGAAACAATCAATATTCAAGAAGATGAGATGATGTAAGGGGCTTTCAAACTATTTCTCCCTTACTTTTCTTCTCTAATATCTGACCCTATTATGAAATAAAATCACCAGAAACCTACATATTTTAGGCTTAATGGTATGATCCCTGATGTAAATGCTTACACTGACTTATAATTAACATAATTTCTATGAATTTTATTTATAATCGCTAAAAGATATGTCCGTTTTACATGACTTTTTACTGGTTTTTGTAAAACATCATCAGTAACACCGTACTATACTACTTGATGGTCTATATGTACTGATTCAATAAATATATTTTTAAGGTCAAAACTAGGGGTGAAATTATTTTGATAAAGCTTATTCTTCACTGAATCGACTAACAGATGTGTATCCTGAAACACTTCAATTTTTGAATGAAGAGTATAGACAGCAGTAAACATAAAAGATATTAGGTATTACATATTAAACATTTAACTACAGGGAAAATTCATGTGTTAAATTTAGTTGATAGAGATTTGATTTAGAATAAAATAGAGTTGCGGTGAAGTTTAAAATAAAAGAAAATAATCAAGTAATCAATCAATGATTAAAATATTCAGGTCAAATTCATCATAACTGGTTATTTTAATCTGCTCAATATGACTTAACTATGCAGTTGTTCAATTTGACAGTTGATCTCTCTACTTTTAGCACCCATTCTTCTCCCCAAACTTTGCCCACATTCCTCCATTCTTCTAAAAAATTCTGTAAAACAGAATTTTCTGCACAGATTTTGTGATCAGACACTATAGACACACTCAGAGAATCGTGGAATTGTGAGGTGTTTACACAATTTTTCAACCCAAGGTGATGATGTGAGTTGTGTGCTGGTAAATGTTTAACTAAAAATGGCTCTCCAGAAATAAAAAGCCCTGATTTGCAGTGCATTTTGTGGTGTGCATACTCATCTTGTGGTTGACTCTATCCTATCAATATGAACATAGAACTGAGAGAAATTAGTGTAGTTGACTTCCAAGAATGAGTATTCAGACTCCAGCACACCACTATTAAATGGATCACTATTTAAGCTATTTAGTCTTTAAATGGTGATAGAAAACGATGACTCGGCAGCTTCAGACATCTCTAAAATTGTGTTCATTCCAACTTATTAAACTGCTTGTCTTAAAAACATAACAGTACGAAGTGTATTACCTTGTTCTTTCTCGGACAATCGTATTATCTGTAGGAAATTTTTGCTGGAGTACTAGACAGGGTTAGGATTATATAAACACTCTTCCACATCTTCATAACAAGCATTTTAAGTTAGTGAACTCTAATGATAATCTTGAGAATAGTATGTAAGGCAAACAAGAGTATGCTCTAAAGGCTATCCTGAAACACGCAATCTTCTTGTCTCAGCCTCCAGAGTAGCTGGAAGAAAGGTGCACATAGCCTGTAATACTTTACAGTTACATAATTCTAGCTCTGATTTCACCAAAATACTGCAACACAACTGATATTTTCACTCCCTTACAATGAGAAACAATCCTTCTTTCGGTATATGCCTAGTTATGATTTTCCATCCCTCATTATCTGCAGGAAATCAGTTACAGTACTCCTGAGGATACAAGTATCCACAAATATTAAATTATCATATAAAACTGTACATTTATATACAACTTACACACAAGTGGTGATCAAAATATATGGTGAAAATTTAAATTAAATATTTTGATTACATTAAAAGACATATTGCTATTAACTCCCCTCAAGATATTCCCTCTTGCTTCAAATATATTTTTCCATCATTCTTGTCACTTTCAGAAGCAGTTCTAGAAAACTTTTAGTGTAATTGTCTTTTCAAGATGTGATCGAAAACCCAGTGAATGCTTTTGCCACATGCCATGCAATGGAAAGGCAGCTTGTAAAAATATTATGGTATCGGAGGGACCAACATGGCTGAATAGAAGAGGAGTCATATCTGAGAGACTCAGATAAGATCAGCTTAAAACATGGGTAATTGGAAGAAAAGAAGGGACATAAACCCTGATGCAAAAAATTACTTTGAAAAAAGAGACTTGTAGATCAATTAAAACATATGCATAGGAATTTAAAAGAAGCAAAGCACTACAACAGGACTGGCCTGTGGGGCCTCAGACTATGTCGATCATGGGAACAGCCATTTTGAGAAGTTTCCAAATAGTTGGTGGGATCCGAGCAGCACAGCATGGTCAAGTTGCAAAAGTTAGACTTGGGGTATATGGGCCCTTTCCCTCATAGTCCTATCTCCAAACACAGAGGTGGTTGCACCCTGGCAGAATTATCGCTGGCACACTCTAGGGTCTAGTGACCAGGGAACAGCTCCCTCCCCTCTCCCCCACCCACTGATTCATTCTCAGACTCTGAGCAGATAAACAAGTGATTGATTGCTGCCTGAGTTGAAAGTCTTCAGTATTTGACACTAAGTGTACTTGAGTCACCACTGGGAGCCTGTAGTTTATTCCAAACAAACTGGGACATTCATCCAGCATAGAGTGCTAACACTGGTCAGGTTTGAGTCCCTATTTGTTACCCAGGTTCACTTGAGCCTACAGATGCTCTAACTATCCTGCTCCAATCCTGGACCCAGTAGAGTTTCTGTCTGAAAACTAGCATCAATCCCCAAGCAACCTGGGTTTACACAGGGTATTCCAAGCCTGTGTGAATCTCTGCTTTATATAACTGTATTGTGACAGCATCTATTCAACACCAAGTGCACTGATTCTTCTCTGGATGCAGCATTTCTGCCAAAGCCCTGCTCACAGTCTCTGCCTAACCCAATAGGCCAGTCTTCTGCCTTATTAGGTAGCATATGTTAAGAGCCTGCCTTTCCTGCCTGGTACTGTAGACACCCATAAAACACTACCCAGAGTGAACTATGCCCAGTGGGAATGCAGAAATTCCCCATGTTAGACTTGGGCATTCACAGGGCTGTGAGTCAGGTCTAAGATCCCACAGGAGTCGCCACATGGGGTTGGGGGCTGGTCCCCCAGACACCAGAATATATATTTATTCCTTCTGGGTGGGAACCAGCACCAGCCCCCACCCAGAAGGAATCCATGATAGGTGCCTCAGAGACAAGGCCCGACGCTTCCCCAATCTGGTTCCCAAGTATGAACACCTGCCACAAACAGGGGAATATGACCTATAAAGTTAAAGACTACTGACCCGGGGGGGCGGGGAACACTCCTGTGGAAATATATAGGAATTTTTTCCTTTTTTTTTTTTTTTCCTCCCCTATTGGTACCTTTCTGATTTTTCGCTATTTTTTTTTTTTTTTCTTTTTGGCAGAAGATGGAATTTTACCAACCATTTCAGGTCCCTCCCCTTTTTAATATTACTTTGTTTTAATTGATTGACTAGGCTATTCTTTTCTTCTCTCTCTATCCCCATTCTTTTCTCACTTTCTCTCTTTTAACTTATTCCCTTCATATTTTTTCTTATTATCTTTTCCTCTAGTTTAACACCCACTCCTTATTTTTTTATCTTTTTCCTTGATGATCATTTCTATTACTGTTATCTAACACCACTAATTTTTCATTACTCCTTAATAAGACCTTCTATATCAATCTTACTGCACTCTTCACATCTACCATTGCTTTACCTTTCATAGTTTATTTCTCTTCTCTTTATTCTTCATACTACTGCAACCATACTATTTACCTTTATGAATCTATAGATAGTTAACTACATCATACATACAGTTTTACAGTGAAAGTGTGTAAAATTACTCCATTGAGTGGATATTTATTGTATGTAAGTTTCTGATTTGTCTTAGATTTGCTATGTAAATGTAAATAATGTAAATCTTGTATATGGGGTTAAAGTTCGCCAATTCCCAGTTTGTGTTTGATACTGTTGTTATTACTGATGGTACTAAATTAGCCAAGGTGTTATGATCAATTGACCTCCTTGAATGCCAATACCTAGGTTATCCGGGGGCCATAAATAATACTACAGCCCAGTACCAAAGAATGTGGTGGTAGGCCAAATGGGCTACAAAACCTTCATCGCTAGTAAAGAGAAGAGGTAGAATCCTGGGACAGACTGAAAGACCAAAAGCCATCTATCCCTAGAATACATCTCTGAAAAGTAGTCATTACCTGACAAACTCTTGATACTAGTAATAAAACTACCTACCATGAACAATTTATAAGCCACAATGCAGAAAACAAACAAACAAACAAACAAAAAAATTAAATGAGAGCACACAGAAGCAAACTGCAATCCAGAAAACCCAATTCATCCAAATCAAGTACAGTGGGCACTGAGGTGGAAGAAATCAAAAGCCACATAGCTGAATTTTATGAAATCGTAGCAGTGGAAGTAACAAAAGCAGATGACTAAATCCCTGGACAAAAATAAAATGAATAATTATACAGATAACTAAAGAGATGATCATGCAGGAAATGACTAGTGAATCTAGAGTAGATACATTTAAAAACAATAGAGGATCTTAGGAAAGACATGGAAACCATGAGTGCCCAACACAGGAAAGAATTAGATTCCATGAAGCAGTTTCAAATAGATATACAGGAAGTTAAAAACTTTACTGAAATATTACAGAGCAGAATTAAGCAATGGGAAGACAGCATATCAGATCTAGAAGACAGGGCTATGGGTGGAGATCAAAATGAAACACTTCAAAAAAATCTAAAAAGATGGAAAATTCAGAAGAAATAGAAAGATTCTTAGACACCTATGGATTGCAAGGGCTGAATCAAAAAGAAATAAATATTCTAAACAATCTTATATCAGACAATGAAATTGAAGAAGGAATAAAAAAAACTACAAAGAAAAGTACAGGTATGGATGGATTCACTGCTGAATTCTACAAGAATTTTAAAGATCTCATGTCACTACTCTTCAAACTCTTTAATGTAATGGAAAGGGAAGCAATACTCCCAAACTCATTCCTGGAAGCAATTATTACCCTGATACCCAAACCAAAAAAGGACCCAACTAAAAAATAGTTCTACAAGCCAATCTCTTTAATGAACACAGATGTGAAAATCCTCAATAAGTTACTAGCAAACAGAATGCAGTAAATCATCAAAAAGTTTATACATCATGGCCAATGTTTATACATTCATCCCAGGGATGCAGGGATGGTTCAACATATGCAAGTCAATAAATGTAATACATCACATTAACAGAAGCAAGGACCAAAAAAAAAAAAAACAACACATAATAATCTCAATAGATAAAGAAAAAGCATTTGACAAAGTCCAACACCCATTCATGATAAAAACCCACAGAAAATTGGAATGGAAGTTTTTTATCTCAACCTGATAAGTGCCATCTATGGCAAATCAACAATCAACATCATATTAAATGGTCAAAATTTGAAAACTTTAACTCTAAAATCGAGAACAAGATGAGGATGCCCACTATCACTACTTTTGTTCAGCATAATTCTGGAAACATTAGCCAGAGCAATTAAAAAAAAGAAAGAAAGAAAAGGAATATGGATAAGAAAGGAAGAATATAAATTATCATGACTTGCAGATGTCATGATATTCTACATAGAAGACCTCAAAAACTCCATTAAAGGACTCCTGGATTTAGCCAACAATTTCAGTAAAACAGAAGGACACAAAATCAACACCAAAAAATCAATAGCATTCCTGTACATGCATAAAAACTCACTGAGAGAGAAATTAAGGAAACAACACCTTTCACAATAGCGTAAAGAAAAATGAAATACATAGGAATCAATCCGGCCTTTACAGTGAAAAATTCAGTAGTCTGAAAAAGGCGATTAAAGAGGATATCAAAAGATAGAAGGACATCCACTGTTCTTAGATAGGAAGACCCAATATAGTAAAAATGCCTACACTTCCAAAACTGTTACTGAGATTTAATGCTATCCCAATCAAAATAATAGCATTCTTCACAACACTAGAGAAAATAATCCTAAAATTCATATGAAACCAGAAGAGATATACAATAGCAGAAACAATTCTGGGCAACAATGGCAAGGTAGTGGTCATCCCAACCCCTGATTTGAAGTTATACCACAAAGCTACTGTGATTAAAAAAAAAAAAAAATAGGGTGATACTGACGTAAAAGAAATCCACGGATCAATGCAACAGAATAGAAGATGCAGAAGCACCTTCAAGCATATTCAGCTACCTTTTTGACAAATGGGCCAAATATCATCACTGGAAGAAAGATAACCTCTTTAATAAATAGTTGTTGGAAAACTGGCTTTCCGCATGCCTAAGATTAAAGCTAGACTCATATCTCTTACCATGCACGAAACTAAAATGAAAATGGATTTAAAAAGCTAAATACTAGAACAGAAACACTTAAGCTTCTGGAAGATAGCATGGATAAAAGTCTTGAAGATGTAGGTGTAGGTAAAGACTATGAACAAAGTCCCAATTGCACAGGTAATATTAGAAAGAATCAACAACTGGGGTCATATCATATTAAAAAACATTTGCACAGCATAAACAACCACTAACAGAGAAAAGAAACAACTCACAGAATGGGAAAAATTTTTACTAGCTGCCCCTCAAAGGACTAATATCTAGAATACATGAAGAACTCAAAAAAAAAAAAAAAAATTGAACCCTCCAAATTTAAAGAACTATTCCAAAAATGGGCACCTGAAATGAATAGACACTTCTCAGAAGAAGAAGTACAAATGGCAAACAAATACATGAAAAAAAACTATTCTCCATCACTGGTCATTTGAGAAATGCCAATTTAAACGACACTGAGATTCCATCTCACTCTAGAAACAATGGCTTTCTTCAAGAAATCAACCAATAACAAATGTTCAAGATACTGTGCAGAAAAGTATACACTTCTCCATTGTTGGTTGGAGGGTAAATTAGTACAACTGCGATGGAAATCTGTATGGAGATTCCTCAGAAAACTAAAAGTAGAGTTTCCATTTGACTCAGATATTCCCTCTATCGATATCTTTCCCAAAGATTTGAAAGCATACCACAGTGACACATGCATATCCATGTTAATAGCAGCACAATTTATAATAGCTAAATCTTGGAAACAACTCATATGCAACTTAGTGGATAATTGAATAAAGAAAATATATTTATATGCAAAGGATTAGTACTTTGACATAAAGAAAGATAAACTTGAGCTGTTTTTAGGTAATTAGATGCATCTCAAGACCATAAATTTAAGTGAAGTAAATCAGATACAAATGTTTAAATATTGCATTGTTTCTCTTGTATGAGAAACCCAAAGAGTAAAATAAGAAAAATGGAGCATACATATTGGGAAGTAGGAAGAAAATGTTCAAGTGGGAAAAGGAACAAAGCAGTGGAGCAGAGGAAAGGAGGGAAGGGAAGAGGGATAGAAAATAATGGAAGAAAAGTTGGAAACAAACTGTTGTAAATAAGAAGAGGAAGAGGGGATGAAAGGAGGAGAGGAGAATGGGAAAAAAGAAGAATTAAGGTATAATATGTAGAGGTACTAATTCCTTATTATGAATATGATCATTATGGATGGCAAATGTACCAATAAAAATTTAAAAATGAAAAAAAAATTTTTAGGAATCACAAAAATAATATTATTGTCTGTCCTCATTCACTTTATTTGCTGTATCTAGAACCTTATAACTTCTGACTCTTTCCTCAAAGTCAAAATGACTATGAAAAATAAATATTTTGAATAGATTCAGGACACCAAGTCAGCCAGGGCAGCACAACTAATGATCTCTGCATTACCTACAGTGTTTAATATACTGTAAATGATATGCAAATTTCATTGCTTAGGGAATGATAGGAAGTAAAATATCTGCACATGCTCAAAATAGATATTATTGGTGAAAAAATATATTTGATGTTCAGTTGGTTGAATCCTTGGATATGGAAAATATGAATATTGAACACAGTGAAGTGAAAGGCCAATTGTATGTACTTCTGTAGCTAGGCTTTGCTGTCCATGTGTACTATTTTGCACATAGCTCTATAAGGGGTGATATTATGTTCAATTATATAAATAATTTTGGTTACTATTTTTGCTTTTCAAATTGTTTTGAAGACCTTCCCAAAAGTAGTTAACTTGCAAACTTTGAGTATATTACAAAAGAGTTAGTAACACCTGAAAATATCTTTTTTAAATTTAATTAAAAAATACCAGTCATGGTGGCACATGCCAGTAATCCCAGCCACTTGGCAAGCTGAGACAAGAGGATTGCTGGAAGTTTGAGGCCAACCTGGGCTACATACTGAGTGGAAGGCCAGCTTGAACTATACAGTAAGACCCCATTTTAAAAGAATGAAAAAAAAAAAATGTTTTTGAAGAAAAACTGACCAAAACACCCATATTTGTCATGTGAAGAGCAATGTTTGGATGATGTACACATTGTGGAATGCCTACATCAATCCAATTAGCATATCATTTACATCACATATTTATCATTTATTTTTGTGTTTGGTGAGAACATTTAAAATCTACCCCATTAGCAATTTTAAGCAATTTAAATAATATATGAAAATGTTGACTCACACTGAGATATATCTACTTGTGTACTTCATTGGTTCCTAGAGAATGTATTTAAAGGCCTATGATATTAATAAAACCGTAAAACCACCCAGGAAGGCCTGATTTTTACATAAGGGATTTCTATGTACATATTTCCATTCATCCTACTCTAAAAATTTCTGAAAATGGGCTGGAGATTTAGCTCAGTGCTTAGAGTGTTTGCCTCGCAAGCATGAGGCCCTGAGTTTGATTCCCGGTACCAAAAAAAAAAAAAAAATTTTTTTCTGAAAACTCCTCTTTTCTAATGGTTAATCTCTATAGAGTTGAATGAAGATTTCATTTTGTGCAAATACTTTCTAGTCATTATCAATAAAATTGGCTACTCATTACTTAGAATCTACTGTTTAATTTGTTGTTGGTTTAACTTCCTATTGATTTAGATTTTGAAAGAGTCCCCATATCAGCTCCTAGCACCCTTAGAACACTTTTTGCATTACTCTGATTATAAATATACAGAAAATTGAAATAGTTATAAAAGAACTTTGGAGAAAATGGTACACAGGCTGTTTAAATTAGTCATATCTTGCTACTTTTCCAGGTAAATTTTACAAAGAATATAACAAACATAATTTTATTATAATCTCTTGAAAATCTATATTTTTGTAAAGTTGAATATATTAGAGCATAGTCTCATTATTAAAATTATTTTAAGAATATTTTCATTTTGGATTAAAATAAAGAGTCTATTTGGGGTAAAAAAGCATGCATTACAATCCCTGGCACCAAAAAAAAAAAAAAAAAAAAAGCATGCATTAAATGTAGAAATGCTTATCAACAGCAATTTTATATTTAACAAAACTCCCACTAAGGAATAGTCAAATACAAACATTTGTAATACATGAAGGCAGTGTAGAATGGCAGAATGTAAGTATTTGTATGAAAACATATTACCTTTTCCACATCATTGGGAATTTTTCATTTGTTCCACTGTGGTCAGAAAATGTATTTGGTATTATTTTAATCTTCCTAAATTTCTTTAATCTTGTTTTATCACCTAATATTGGATCTCTCCTGGAAAAAGATTCCTGTGTATTTAAAAAGAATGTGAACACTGCTAAAGTTAGATTGATTGTTTTGCATGTCTATTCGGTCCATATTGTTTGTAATGTTTTTCAAGTGCTTTGTTTCTTCATTCATCTCCTACTGAATGTTTTGTCTTTTATTCAAAGAGAAGTATGTTAAAAAAAGAAAAACTCAGCAAAGATAGCTTCATTTTTGAAATTTGTCAGACATTTTAAAAAGAATTTATGTCAGCAATTCTCAAACTCTTCCAAAGTATTGAAGAGGGAGCACTTCTAAACTCATTTTATAAAGCCACTGTTACCCTCATAACAAAGGCAAAAATTGCAAGGAACAAGAACTACAGACGAATATTCCTGGCAAAGAAAGATGTGAAAACCTTCACAAATATATTAGCAACCTAAGTGGAATTTATCCCTGGTGTGTGTGAATGTTTCAACATATGAAAATTACACAATATGATCTGTCACATTAACTGAACAAATGAAAAAATCACATAAACCTCTCAATACATGTAGAAAAAGTATTTACAAAACTCAAATCCACTCATGATAAAAGCACTCAGTGTAGTAGGAATAGAATGAAATTATCTCAGCATAATAAAAATCATATATGAAAAATTCAAAGGTAATATTTTATTTGGTGATGATTCAGAATTAGGTTAAGAATAAGGAAAAGATGTTCACTTTATTTTTTTCAATTTAGTACTGGAAATATTAGCTAGTGCAGTTAGGCAAGAGAAAGAATTAAAACTTATCCATGTTGGAAAGAAGGAATAAAGAACATTCTACCTATTTGCTATAGACATGAAGAGTATACTAAAGAGTACACTAAAAACTGTTTGAACTAATAAGAAAATTCAGTACAAGAGTAGCAAATAAAATTAACATATATTAATCAGTTGCATTTCTATAGAGTAAAGATGAACTAACAAGGAATTTAGAAAGTTAATAAAACACATAGGAATAAAATAAACCAACGAGTAGAAAGATTTGTAGATTAAATACTATCAAAAATTAAGAAATAATTCTTAAGATACAAGCAATTGTAATATATCGCCTGTTCACGGATCTGAAGACTTAATGTGGTAATAAATGTCTTAACTGTCCCATTGTAGGGACAGGGGTCCCCGTAGGTAGGAAAAGATAGGGTAAAGACCTCATTAGACTCAGAAAGCTATAATCAAATAGTTAGAAACATAAAAGCTGCCAGATTCCAACAGTCAGAGAGACAAAGGCAAAGAGACTGGTTCCGGGAAGGTCCCCAGGTAATCTGATTAACATAAAGAAAACAAACTCTCCCTTTTGATTCTTAAATTTCTGCATTACCCGGCCCTAAGCCACCCACCCATAATTTCAAGGAAAAGTCACATAGCTATGAGAAATCGAGGCAGAGCTAACTGATAAGCCCAGGACCCAACCAAATTCCAAAGGGCTGACCCAAGGAGAAAACCTCAATAAAAAGGAGCTACAGCAAAAGGCCCACGAGTATTTCGCTTTCGAATGCTCCCTACTCGTGGAGTAGCTGTCTATCGTCTCCTTTTCTCCCTTTTTCACCACTTTTAAATAAATTGTCCTCTAAATAAATTGTCTCCTCTTAATTTAAACTCGGTTTCTTTTAATTCTTTACTGTAGCTGGGTTTACGATTGACGGGAATTATATTTTCTAGCAGGACAGCAGGTCACAGTTCACCTCCGGACGTAACACATCTGCTCCAAGTGACCAGGAGCCTCCATTAGAGCCCAGTGACCCAGAGAAACCCAACATTTCTCAGTTACCTCAACAACATCCTCAGGTAATCCTAAATCCCACTGC
>PVJO010032753.1:0-12825 GCA_004026905.1 Hystrix cristata | reverse complement strand
CTTAAACCTTACTGAAGATTGCATAAAATTCATGTTTAAGTAGGATTTATCTGACCATTATTTGATCAGTAGACTCCTGGGTGTTAACTATCTTTTGTCTTTTGATTAAAGTCTACTTTGTTACTAAGTTGATGCTATAAAATAGTATGGCTGCATAGTCCTTTACCATATTAGGGTGCTTACTGTATTTATATATATTTACATGGTTGCTAGCTGATAGACTTCTTTGATCTCAAAAAAACTAGGTAACATCTATGAACATCTGGCTGGCCAGGAAAACTGGGTTAGATGCCTGGTTCTGTAACTTACTGAACATGGTTCTCTAACAGTCTGAATTTGTCACTTACCCGAAGTTCATACACGTATAAATGAGAACAATATCAATCTTATCAGGCTCTTTTGAAAGTAAAGAGATTCAACAGTTGTGATTGTGCCTAATAATTGACAAACTCCCTTAGATCTGTAAAGTAATAATACTATCTTTCTCTTTTGCCATATAGCTGCTTGTCTTTCTAAAGTCTTCGTATTGGTGGTTTTCATGTCTGAAATGATTTACTCTACACCCTTACAAGTAGGCTTTTGTTTTACTTATTCAGATATTTAGTTTTCAGTATTTATTCCTTATCTCTTTAACTAGTATCTCTTCAGGAATGACTTGCAGTTTTTATTTTCTGTGCTAGGATTCAGTCCCATATTTTCTATGTATTTTATTTTGAGTCAGGGTTTTGCTATGTAGTTCAAGCTGACCTTGAATTCATTCTGTAGCCTAGGCTGACCTTGAACTTGCAGTGATTCTCCTGCCTCACCTGCCTGCATGCTGGGATTATAGGTGTGTGCCACCATGCTTGGCAAAAGCTTTTTGTAAGACCATGTAAAAATTTTAAATGTATAGTCTGTATAACTATGCTTATATACATTGAATGTATATGGTGATAAGAAATGGGAATGTTTACTGGGTGGGAAGCAGTACACTGTATATTCCAGTCTTTGTGTCTTGTTGGTTTTGGAACTCAAGTGATTTTCAAGTAGGAAAACTGTGTACTGTTCAAATTCTAATGTATTCCCATTAGGAAGTATATATTTCTCCTATCCTTTTTTGTAATCACTGTAAAAATTTTTGATGGGTATGTTATAAATGTAAATTAGTGTGGAAGTAGAATTGTAACTGTAGCAGGAATGCACTTTTTCCAGTTAGCCAATTTCACTTTCATTTACTTCATGAAATCCTCTTCTTCCTCTTCCACCTCCTTCCTCCTCCACCACCACCACCTTCACCTCCACCTCCTCTTCCTCTTCTTCCTCCTCCTCCACCTCCATGTTCACCTGTACCTCCTTTCTCCTCCTCCTCCTCTACCTCCATGTTTACCTGTACCTCCTTCCTCCTCCTCCTCCTCCTCTTCCTCCTCTTCTTCCTCCTCCACCTCCATGTTCACCTCCACCTCCTTCCTCCTCCTTTCTCCTCCTGTTCCTCCTCCTGTTCCCACTCCTCCTCCTCTTCCTCCTTCTCCCTCTTCCTTCTTGTTTTTTGCTTTTATATAGTGGTTTAGCTAGATTATGGTTTGGAAGCCATCTAGATGGAAAGAATACATGAAATAGGAAAAAAAAATATGGTCGTGCTCCCCTTTTTTCCTTCTAAATTTTAAGAAAATTGTCTGTGCTTAATAAATTATACACAGTTTTTAAACAGATCTTTTTCCTGAATGTTTTCCTGCTCTTGTTTTTGTATTTAAATATTTTTTCTTTTCAGTGCTGGGGGTGGAAATCTTTATGCATGCTAGGCAAGCTGTACCACTGACCTAAGTCCCCAGCCCTTTCTATTTTTTGAAACAAGGTCTTGGAAAGTTACCCACTCAGGCCTTGAACTCTTTATCCTCCTGCCTCATCCTTCTTGAGTAGCTGAAGTTATTTAATTCTTACATTTATAAAGGTATAATAGTTGCAAATGTATTTGTTTTTTAGTATATTAGACATTTGTTATTCCTCCATTATAATGTGTACATCAGGTTAACTCACTAATTAAATAAGGTATAATTAAATTATACCTTATTTAATTTCTCTTCTTCATCATGTAGGTTATTTTTTTTAAAGTTATCATGCATAATGTTAATTTTTTTTTTTTTCCTTCTTCTTCTTCTTTTGGTGCTGAGGATTGAACTCAGGACCTTGTGCTTGCTAGGCAAGCACTCTGACCACTGAGCTAAATCCCCAGCCCCATAATGTTGATGTGTAACAAATCACAATAGTCTTTTACTAGAGTTACGTAAAATCACTAGTAAAAATTTTGGGGCCCTTGTATTTCTGCATACTGCCTCCTTCCAGATTTTGTATTTTTCAGTTTTGAAATGTCCATTTGGTTCTTTTTTTTCTCTTTTTGTTGCTGTAAGTTTCTATCTTTGTATTTATTTCAAGAGTGTTTCCATTTACCTTATTGGGGACAGTTACTACTTCCTTAAAGTCTTAAATCCAATGTTGTGAATTTTGGATTGGCCTTTGTTAAGTCTTCCTTTACCCTTTGGAAAAATTTTCCTGGGTGGTTGTGCGTGTGTGTGTGTGTGTGTTTTGGTCAAGTTTTACTTGCATACTGGACATTTTCAGTATGTTATCAGACTTCATTTAAATCCTCTAAAGAATGTTGGCTTTTGTTAGGGAAAGGACTTGGCTAATACCAGGATGCAGGTTGTGTCTTTTTGCTGTGGTTCCAGGGTCAATTCAGTTTTGAAAACATTTGTTCTGGCCTTTAATTGTGCCCAACATGTGTTCCACTTCATGAGTTACTCTAGGAATTGGGTGGTGGTTGACATGGATTTTAGTTCTGAGAACCTTAGTGGTATTTCTTTGGGTCTGCTGCACGCAGGCGTAATTCCAGGATGAGCTCAGGACCTAAGTTACTAGTTCACACCCAAAATTAGGGAATCTTCTCCCTCTGGGATTTCCGTGTACTCTTGATCACAGGGTTTTCTTTTCTCTTTTCCCAGGCTGAAAAATCAATTTTCTCTCCAGGCTGAGCCTTCAAAATGAAATGGTATAGAGAAGAAAATGGGAGCCCATCCCCATTTTTTGGATGATAGTGGGTCCATTTCTTTGTTCCTCTGTTCTTCCCTTGGGGTCTTAGTTACCAGTGCAGCAACAGGGACTGCCGTCAGACCCTTGGCAGGGCCAGGAGAGAGCCAGGAGAAGAACATAGCACAAAGAAGAGCCTCCCTCTTCTTTGTTCTTGACAACATAGACGAGTCTGTTCACCTGGTCACCTGGCTAGATATAGGAGGATACTCATTTGTTTTTGCCTCTAGTGTTGGCTGCAGTGCTTGATTCTTCCAGCACTGACATCAAAGTGGGGGAGATGATGGTGGAAATGTGAAATTTACCTCCCCTTGCCCGGTCCCCCTCTGTGCTTTCACAGGTCGGTATTTAGGTTTGACATCAATCTCCACTTTGCCTGCTGTTTCATTTTTAAGTACCTCAGGTACAGTACTTGCTTTTTGTATTTAGTGTGGAGTTTTCAGTTTCATTAGAGTCGGGCTTATAGTTGGCTTATTTTGTAGACCACCTGTGCTCCAGGGATTTAGAAAGGATGTGTAAATATGTGTTGAATTAAGGACCTATGCAAATACATTTTCACGGCTTAAACAGAGTTCTTTATTTAAATAATACTTTATTTGAGTAGGGGGAGAGTCGATTACAATTTTTAAATTACAGTGCAGTTTTAAATTGATCTAGATTCTAAAATAGTTTACTTTTAAACTACTCAAAACTAATGTTCTTACACATTTGTTTTACTTGAAAATAGGTATTTTGCTTAGTAATATAAAATATTACTCAAGTGTAAAAATGCACATAGCCTATAGGAAAGGATAATTATAAAGTGTGTAGATATTTGTCTGTTTCACAAAGTTCTCATAAGCTCTCCTTGCTAGTGCCTTTAAAAAATTGAATTCTGGAATCATTTTTATTTATTTTTTAACCAGAGGAGTTCTTCTATTCTCCCATGAAGCTTGATCTTGCTAGACAGATTTTGCATATTTCCGGTTTATAATTTTTAGAAAAATAATATTGTTACTTTCCTGATACCTTTTTTCCCCCAAGACAGTATCTCACTACATAGTTCAGACTGGCCTTGAATTCACTGTGTACTCTAAGCGGGCCTGAAACTCACAGTGATCCTCTTTACCACTGTCTTCCTGGCATCAGGCATTTAAAGTTGGTAAAGAACATGCACATTAAAATGATTTTATCAGTAAAACTAACTTGTTAGTATTTCTTTTTACTCCTATAGGCAGAATATTGAATTTCTATTTTTACTTTTAAAATTACTTAGGAAAAAGTAGAATTTTTTTTATTTTTTTATTTTTTTATTTTTTTTAAGACAGGCTCTCACTACATTGTTCAGGCTGGGCCTGAACTCACTGTGATCCTTCTGCCTCAGCCTCCCAAGTGCTGGGATTATGGGCATGTGCCACCACACCCAATGATATTTAAAAAATTGAATTTAAATTAGAAGAAAATAATTTTCACAAAACTGTGAATTTAAAAAAAATCTGTGACTCAAGTTAGAAAATGAAAGAAAACTTCTCCTGCATTAGTTTTCTGCTTCTGTGTAACGAATTGCCACAAACTTAGCCTGTGACTCAAACCAACATATGCTTCATAATTTCCATGGGTTAGGATCTAGGCACTGATTAGCTCAGAGTTGTTCTCAGTGGTCACTTTAGGTCTTTATAGCCATTGAGCTATCTCACATATAGTGCTTTACTTCTTTAAAGCCAGTAAGAAATTGTCTCCATTCTGCTACAGTGGAGACTGCTGTACCATAGTTACAGGGAGTTACTAGCCCATCAAGTTTTCAAGTTCTGTTCACACTCAGCAGTGCAGGATTATTTGGTAAGGGGCTTAACAGAGCATGTGCCACCAGGGGAAGAAATCTTGGGAGCTGTCAAGGGGTCTGCATAGCAAAGCTGCTATAATAAAACTGATTATCATGTTATAGTATCTGACAAACAATTTTGTGTAATATTTTTATACAAATATTTCACCATGATGCTTTGCAATTTTCATACTATCATTTATAAAGTCATGTTATTTGTATTTAGAGTTTAAGCATCTGTACTGTAGAATACAAAAGGCTCTAGTAAAAGCCACAGAAATGGCAATACTCATCAATTTAAATAAAGTAATCATTAAGTTTGTTTCACAGAATTCACTATGTATGAAAACCACATGACCTTGTTATCTTGGCCTTAATCATGGTGACAGAGTTGGGATTTGGGGCATGAGAATAAATAAACATTTCAGTTTAACAGATTTAGAACTGGGAGTAGAAATCATTGTGAATGGCAGGATTCTGTTTTAAGAACATATTCAAAGCTATGTGTGTACCTTTTTCTACTTTTTTTTTCCAGAGTTCTAATTGATAATCATACTAGATAACTGCCTTTAATTGGGTAGAAATTTTTATATAATCAACTTTTTACAAAAAAGTAGCTTAAACAATTAAAATTTCTTTCTGTTTCTTTTGTTCGAGACAGGGTTTCACTGTGTATTCCAGGCTGGCCTCAAACTCTTGGCAAGCTTGCCTCAGCCTCCTAAGTGCTGGGATTACAGGTGTGCGCTACCACACGTGGCCAAAGTTTATATTTTTAACAGTTCTTCTGGCTGGGCACTTTGATATTTTGGAGCTATTGGGCTCCTAGGAAGACTCTTTGTGGCTTATAGTCAGCTACCTTCTTGATAGATCCTTACACTGAGGGAACAATGGGGAGAGAGAGTGCACAAGAGTGAGATAGATACATTCTATCAGGTATCTTTTCCTAAAAGGATACTAATCATGTTGGACCAGGGCTGTCTACCCTTATGACCTCATTTAACCTTAATTGTCTTTTAAAAAAGAGGCCCCATTTCCAAACATAGTCACATTGGGGATTAGAGCTTCAGCATAAGTTTAGGGGGAACTGTGGAGGGCCAATATTGGCAAGTGGAGTTAGAACAAAATTGGTATTAAAATGTAAGTACTGTACTTTTCCAAGTAACATATGCATGTAATTTTTTAAAAGTACAAAAGAGATTTTATTGAAAACTGTTCCTTCTAACCCTACTCTTTGTTCCCCCACCCCAAGAAAAATGTTTTTAATTCTAAACACTTTAGTTCTTCAGGTGACTATCTTCATATCACTAATATTTTTATACTGCTGTTACTTTAGGCATTATTTATTAACTTTTTGTAATACTAGGAGAAGCATTAGTTCCATGCTACTGCTCCTCCCTTCTTTAATACCTTGATTTTGAATGGTAAAATTCTGGAATTCTGCATGACACATTATTTCCTTCCTTGACTATATAGTATCTTCTTTTTTTGTGTGCCATGGCTCGTCAGTGTCTTCTTGTTCTATCATTTAACAGTCCTTTTACCACATTTCCATTTTCTGGAAGTTCATGACATCTTTCACCTGCTGATTCTTCTCCCCTTCTCATTGTACTTCATCTTGTGAGTTTTTAATACCTTTTTTTTTTAAAGACCTTTATTATTATCCTAATAGGAGGAAGAAAAGTGAAATATCTGCTCACCTTGGTATCTTGAATTGAATATATCAAAATTGTAGTGTTTGTAGGGATGAAGATTTTGATTTTTTTTGGAGGTTTAAGGAATCCTTGCTCTTGTACTCAGGCCCTTAAAGAATCGTGTGGAGAAAGATGTATTGGATTATTCTTCAGTTATTTTAGATTTGCATTTCCCCTTAATTCCATTGGTCAACCTCAGAGGCGTAGAGTAACCTGCATGTGAGCAAGATGTTGATAATTCTCCGGAACATAACCCATAACAAGCACATTGTTGAGTTCTCCCAAGGTGATGGTGAGATTTACTTAATATTGCTCAAATTGTAAAGGCAACAAAATTTTTAAAATTTTTGCTTGAAATAGTAAACATGAAATACATCATGTTACTAAATTTGGGGTAAGGAGAGTTAATTCATATGTAGGATGTGAAAAAAGTTTGGTTGAAACACACCTTGTCCATTCATATGCAAGTTGTCTATTGCTGTTCTGCTGCAAGGAGCAGAGCTTAGTGCTTGTTACAGAAATAGTATGGCCCTCTGTAGCCTTTTGTCTATGTAGCAAACTACCTGAGGCAGGCTCTATGTGAAGAAAGGTTTATGTAGCCCAGGCTGCCTTGAACTTGCAGTGATCCTTCTGCTTCAGCCTACCAAGTGCTAGGATTACAGGAGTGTGCCACCATGCCTGGCCCTGCGTGGTCTTAGCTCCGATACTGAATGGCAGTTTTTGGAGCATTTATTTGCAGGAGCAAGTGATCACATGGTGAGGCATGAAGTCAGAAAGGTAAGTAGGGCCAGACTTAGGTTTTCATAACAACCCTTTTGGGAGGACTACCAAGGTGTTGCATGAAGAAATACTGTACCTTATTGTCTTCTGAAGGCAATATCCCCATTGACCACACTGGGTCCCATCTCTTAAACCCCACCACATACTGGGGACCAGTCTTTCAGTACATGAAACTGCTGGGGACAAACCACATCCAAATCATAACAGTCACAAACTTTAAGATAATTACTGTCTCACTCACTATTGAAAAGTTGCTGTGGCCTAATTGATAAATGCTGGCTTTTTTTTTTTTTTTGTGCTGGGGATTGAACTCAGGGCTTTGTGCTTGCAAGGCAAGCGCTCTAACCACTGAGCTAAATCCCCAGCCCAATGCTGGCTTTTAAAAGACTTCAATAAGGTTTTTTGATGGAGTAGTCACCAACAACTAAGATTCCACAAGTCTTAAAGTCAATAGAAATGGATTTGACTTGAAGAAGTTTTCATATTAAAAATACACACCTGTTGTGATACCTGCAAGTGATAGAAATTTGAAATTTTACATGATTGGGGTGGAGCTTTAGCTCAGTGGCTAAGTGCTGGCCTAGCATCGGCAAGGCCCTGGGATTCAATCTTCAACACTGCTAATAAATGAATGAATGGGTAAATGAATGCATTCATGCCTGTAATCCCTGCAGTCTGGATGGTTGAGGCAAGAAAATTGCCAATTTGAGTCCAGTTTGGGCGATTTAATGACTTAGCAAGACCGTATCTCCAAAGAGGGCAGTAGCGCTGGGATGCACCTTAGTGCAAAGTCCCTGGGTACAAATTACAAAAAAAAGGTAAAAATGTACAGATTTAAGGAGGACTCTTCAGTGTATAAGGGGAGAAGAAACAAAAAAATGGATGTAGAATGAAAGCTCTTAGTGTTTATCTGTGGATGTTATGCTTTGATGGCCAAATGAGGAGGTTGGTCAGGGCTGGGACTTTATTCTAATCACTGAGGTCAGAGGGATATAGTTTGTGTAAGTAAAGGGTTTCATCACCTGAGATTAGATAACATTAGGACATGGGATGGTAGGGGAAGTGGGGAAGAGGTTTAGGTTTGGGAAGGAGATATTCTGAGCAATAGCACAGGAGGTTCCAAGGAGCATAGAAAAGCTACAGTAGTCTTTGTTGTTGTTGTTGTTGTTGTTTTTTACATAAATTAACCCATTTATTATAGACAAGGGCTTCTACTGGTCTTTCAGTTCCTTCAGTCTTCTGATGGTAGACGACTGTAACTGCAGAAGTGGTGTTGTAGGTCCAGGCACCACCAGCCACTGTTTTCATGCAGGAAAAACCCTGCCAAGATACCTGTAGCCCATCTCTTCATCTTGATCTTGCCAGGTGTACTTGGCTTGCTGGCTGATTTCAATTTTCTTCACCATTTTCCAGAGGGAGGCACCACAGTGGGTCTCCTTATTACTGACAATTCCATTTGGCCAAGTCACTGCGACCTAGGCACAATCACAGAGAGACTACAGTAGGCCTTACTGAGGAAGAAGTTAGTGGAGCAGACTAACTGGAATCAACAGCCACTTAAGATTGGAAAACAGCAGGGAGCCAGACCCCAGGAAGTACACGAGTGGGATTAAAAGCTATGCAGGAGAAACTGGGTAGCTGTGGTCTTCTGACCCAACCATAGAGATTGCGAAGGAAAAGAAAGGTCCCAGGTGATTCTTCTCCAGTATTTTCCAGTGTAAAACCATGACATGTTTTCTGTCCTGATTGAGATTTTGGAAATACAGAAATTACATTCCCACTTGTTTTCGGCTGGTTGACATTATTTGATAATAGAATGTAAGTTCGAATGAAGCTGGTAGTTTGAGTAGCAAGCAGTGTTATAGTAGTTGGATAATGAAGATTAATAAATGTTTGCTGTGTATGTGTATTAGGCATACTCATATCTTGTAGATCTGAAGGTAGGTTGAATTACACATAGAAGTCTATTAAGCATCCCTAATGGAAGCCAGGCATGGTGGCGCATGCCTACCATTCCAGCATTCGGGAGGCTGAAGCAGGAGAAATGCTGCAAGGTTCGAGGCTAGCCTGGGTTACATAGTGAGTTCAAGACCAGCCTGGTATACATAGTGAGACTCTGTCTGTCTCAAAAAAAAAAGGTCTGTAATGGGCTGGGAACATTCCATCACTATATTCTGTTGTTAAAATGTTGAACATTATGGTGGCATTTGTAAAATTCTTAACAAATGGTCTTTGATGGAAGTCCTGTAGGATTGAATGTGATGCTCAGGATTAAGCAATAATAGACTATGTACATACAACACAGTAAAGATTAGGAGAGAAACCGGATGATGACAGCCTGTCTTTGAAGTCACATGCTAGGTTCACATCAGTTTAATAAGTGTTAAGCACATTGGTGTTACAGGTCAATCAAAAAGAACTTTGAATTGCCTTAGCAAAATTAAATACAGAAAAATTATTTTTTATGCCATAAAACTAGTTAAATACAGCAGACAAGTTAGATGTCAGTAGACATTTGAGATATGTGCTCAGATAATTAAAGATCTGCAAGATCTGTAGAACACAAGGCAAGAAGGGAGAAATACATTAAATCATTCATCTTTGGTATTAAGCACACTAGAACTAGCAGAATCACTGTCCTATTTCTGATTTAAGGAAATATATTTTGTGAATTATTGAATAAGATACTTCGGGGTAAGTTTATTTTTTAACAGATTAGTAAAAGATAATGCTCTAAGAATTTTTTTTTCCAGATGTTTTTGAGACAGGGTCTCATTCTAATTCAGGCTGGCCTTGAAGTCACTATGTAGCCCAGGCTGGCCTCAAACTTGCAGTGATCCTCCTGCTTCAGCCTTCTGAGTGCTGGGATTACAGGTGTGTGCTACCACATCTGGTTCTAGGAAATCTTTGTCAACCTTTATATTAAATTTCAGTAAAGGAGTAATCAAATGATCTGTTTCCTGATAATTGGATTTAATAAAGAAATGAGATTTTAGAGGAGCTAGAGAAATGGTTAGTCAGAAGCATATATGTATTATGTGAGCCTTTGAAATGTATGGTAATACTCAGTATTTTTCTGAGTAGTACCTGAAATTTTTGCAACAGGTGAGTTTTTTAAAGGAGTGGCTCCAATGAGATACACCTTTTCAGACTGCTGGAAATGTTCTTGAAGTCATAATTGTCCCATCCCACCACCTAAAAAAAGCAGGCTGTGCTTTGGTCTGTGGGAATATGGACTAGTGCTTGAAAATCAGGCCTTTACCTCACAAAATGAAAGAAGTAGAACAACTTCATGCTTCTTCATTACCCTAGTATATAAATAACTGTAGAATTTTCTTTTAAATGGCCGAGTGATAATGTTTTCTGGAGCCCCTATTATTATTCATTTAATTGAAAAATGCTTGCAAAAGAAAATGATTTTAATAATGGCTAACTCTTGTTAAGTGACTTTATTGTGCTCTAAAAGCGGTATATATTCATTTTGCAGTTTCTATGAAATGAATATTATTTCTGTCTTATAAATAGAAAACCAAGGCTTAGCAGCTTTTAATAAGTTGACATTATTGGAATTCAAAGCCAGATTTTTGTGAAAAGTTATGCTTTGCTGTGTCTTGTACATACTTATTTTAATTCATTCTTAAGTAACCTAATCTATACCAGGCACTGAGGATACACTTTGAAGAAGAGGAAAAAATATAAACAAAAAACACAGGGTCTCTGTTCTTGGAGCTTATTCTGTATAGAAGAGGGCAAGAGGAGATCTCAGATGGGTCCTCTAAGAAATTCTGGGAAATTAACCTTTGCTTTTTATGGCTTGCTCTAAGCCATAGAGTGTGGTTTTTTTGTTTGTTTGTTTGTTTTGGTTTTTTGCACCTGAGTAGACCAGTATACAGGTAGATTTTCTGAAACAGGAATAGAGGCTACTAGTCTACTAAAATTCTATATGAGTTTGACAGAGACCATGTATAGATATTTAGGGGGGTGCTGGGGATCTAACTCAAGGTCTTATAATTGCTAGGCAAGTGCTCTACTAGGCAAGCTAAATCTTCAACCCCCAGAGGTATTTAAGAGTTAAAGATCTTTTTTTAGAAAAAGTTAAAGATCTTAACAATCTTAGCTTAAGAGTTCTTAGGAAGTATCCAATGGGACCTAATCGTAGTCAAGCAAAATCATGAACAGATAGGTCTATAGGAAATTAAAGAGGAAGAATGTTTGTACTTCTACTAGGATTGATTGCAGGTTACACTACATTTAGTATACAGTTAACCTCTTAAATTGCATTAAAGGAACTTACTTCCTTTTGTCTGTCTGCTGTGTAACAAGGAAGTCTTTTGTCGCTCGGTGATGTTTTAAGAAGGATGAGTATACCTCAGGTAATAGGGAGACCATAGTGGAAAATATTCTAGAGGGAATAAGCCTCATTTTTAGGGCCCTCTGCTGGGGAACTGAAAAGTTGATTGCACCAGGAGCAGGGAGGGAGCCCTGAGCATGATGCTGGAAATGGAGACAGAAGTAAGACCAGGCAGGGCCTTATATACACAGGTTATTTTGTGTTTATCTGATACGTCATTGACCATTTTAAGGCATTGTGGGAGTGGTTTTGAATGTCGTTCGCCTGATCTGATTAGTTTTTGGAAAGATTGCTGAGAATCAAGTGAGAACAGTATGCCACATTCATTTAGGTGCTCTCTCCTGGTGATGAAAGTCATTTGGATTGTAGTCATTGAGGTGGTCATTAGGGAAGGAAGAAGAGATACATGGGGGAAAACTGAGCAGATTCCATAGATACAATGGGTAAATATGAATAGAAAATCTGTTCAGGTAGTTTTTGCAGTGTTCTACTGATCAAACTTATTTTCCGGACTTTTGAATATACCATTATCGTTACAAATCTTAGCATCATTGAGTAAATCTAAGTTTTAATCAGTATTAATTGAAACTTAGTTATTTGCCTGTTGAGTAATTTCTCCCCCATCTTCAACTGTTTCTTCTCTAAACACTATTATTATCATTTGCTTGTATGGGAAATTTCAAAAGAAATATTTTTTGGAGGAAGGATTATTGTTAAACATTATATCCTTGGGGCTGGGGATTTAGCTCAGTGATTAGAGTGTTTGCCTTGCAAGCATGAGGCCCTGAGTTCGATCCCCGGCACCACACACACAAAAAAAATTATATCCTTAATTTTTTTTTTTATTTTAAACCAAGAGCATGTATTGGTACATTCTACATACATTGGTCACATTCATTACATTTATTCTGTACCTATACATGGTGCATCTTGGTTCTCCCCTTCTCCCCCGCCCCTCCCCTCTCCTCCCTCCCTCCCTATTTATATCAGGTTCATTCATCATTTTCCATATTTTCCCTTTCCCCTCTCTTTCCCCTGTTGCCTTTCTGCTTTTCCCCTTCTTTCTTTCTAGCACTCCTCTCCTCTGCACACCATCCTCCTTTTATATAATATCTATTACACCTCTTTGTCCTTATTTACAG
>PVJO010032752.1:0-12821 GCA_004026905.1 Hystrix cristata | reverse complement strand
TAAAGAAGTGAAATATGAGATCAGGCACAAGCCACACTCTCTGGCAAAGAGGCTCTGATCACCTTATTGCCCCAGATTTTCACCAGGACTCGACTCAGTTCCTCCTCCCCACTTTGGATGGTTCCACAAAACGCCAGCTATGTAGCAGGGACCAAGAACTGACATCCAATGAGCTCAATAGTTTTCCATCAAAAAAAAAACCTTTACTGAGCCCTGTCAATAAAAATATTTGTCCCTAGAACTAAGGAGCGAGGAAAAGACTAGAAATTGCATCATGTTTCTTTTTCTCATTAATGCTTCACTAAAACAGAACACTAACTTAGTATCTGATGTCAAGAAGTCCTAACTTAATCAACTGCAAGTAGGTTAATGAGGCTGCTATTTCTGAAATCAGCCATTTCTGTGACTTACACACTCACTTTTTTTTTTTGTGATGCCGGGGATTGCACACTCACTTTTAAATGACAAAGTAACTTCATAAATAAATTCTTGTGCCACAGTTATTTTTCCAAACTTGACAGGTGACGTGTTTTTCAGCGCTAAGGACTAAAACCAGGGCCTTCACACCACGCTACATCCCTGGTTCCTTTTTATCTTTTATTATGAGACAGGGTCTTGTAAGACACTAAGTCGCCCGGGATGGGCTCAAACGGTGCAATCCTCCTACCTCAGCCTCCCAGAGTGCTGGGAATATAGGCATGCGCCACCAGGCCTGACTAGATAGGCTATTATTAACAATGTTTGAATTAATTTTGGTGAAGATAACATCCAGCTAGGCTAATTTTAAAATTACTTTAGAAGTAATCTGGCTTTATATGCATTTTTTAAACTTTAAGTTCAGAACTTACTCCACAAAGATATTTAGTTGGTGACATTTTTTCATTTATTATTTCTGAGAGCAAGGAACACTTTAAATTTAGACATTATAGCCAAGATATGGAATCAGCCTAAGTGCCTATTAACAAATGAATGGATAAAGGAAATGGGTTCATATACACAACGGGGTATTATTCAGATGTAAAGAAGAATAAAATTAGGTTATTTGTAAGAAAATGGATAGAACTGAAGATCATTAAGTAAAATAAGCCAGACTCAGACAAACATCATGGTTTTTCCTAATATGTGTAATCGAAAAAAGACGACATGAAAGTAGAAGGGAGACTATCGCTACGCAAGAAGGTAATGGGGGAGGGGTACAAGCAAAGGTAATGAGGTAAGTGTGATCGAGATAACACTGTGTGCACTGAAACTCAGTATTTCGTAAAATCAGTAGGCATTAATACTTTTTAAACAAATCCTCAAAAGGCGAAAAACATTACAAATTAAATATTTTCCTCTAATTAAGGATATTTTCTGCTTTCGTATCAGTCTCATTTTTTTGTTCTGGGTATCGTAACCAGGGTCATGGCGATGAACTAACTACACCCCGAGCCCTTTTTCCATTTTCTGCGTTGAGACAGGGTCTCACTAAGTTACTCGGGCTGGCCTTGAATTTGCAACCCTTCTGTACTGCAATCCTTCCGGTTACAGGCGTGCACTCCCATGCCTGGCTTCAATCTTATTATTTCTGTTACACTTTTTAGAAATCTTACTTCTTTAGAAAAACTAGGAAGTTGAGTTAGGGTTAGGGTTAGCTATTCATTTTTTCTCTTGATTTTTCTCTTCTGCTCACCACTTAGTCCTTCGTTCTGTAATCTGGAAATAGCCTCCATTTTTATTACATCAGATGAACTGAAAACACTACTCATTAATCTGTTATGCATTTTAAAAATATAGTATATCTAAAAGTACTGTATTTATGATCCAGGAGTTTTAAGTCTAAAAACACAACTCAAATTTGTTCAGCAAATACACACACACACACACACACACAGAGATTCACGCTACTAAAGAGGCCTAACATATAGTTCGGCTCACACTTTGCTCGAATTCCTCAGCCTCGTCTCTCCGTTTCTTGGCCCTCTATGTTGCCTCAGTGTCGGGCGTGTTCCATCAGTGCGGTTCGAATATGGCCACAATCATCTTCAGGCTTCACTGCTGGACTTCACAGTCCCAGAGGAAGCAGAGAATCCTTCCCAAAAACTCTAGCAAAAGGCCCAGCCTGATTCTCACTGTCCTGGTGTTCAAGGGCTGGAGACAGCCAGGTATGAAGGGCTAGTAGCAAAAGAGTATAACAAGGGACTGTTCCTTTTGAGGAAAGATCCTGATAGAAAGAAAAACAATGATTTCCTGCGGCTACTTTCATAGCGATTTCTTTGCATTGCCCAGCTTCTTTTTAATTCACGGAGGCTTCTTCATCTCATCATTTCTTTCGCAATTCAAGATATAGTCTTGCCACTTCTTAATAGCCATGCTTCTTAAAATTTTTATTGAGTACAGAAATCAGTTCTGAACTTTGCTTACTGCATTGAGTATCTTTAGACCTGACCTTCTATTTGAAGTCTAAGTGCCTCACTTTAAAAATCTACTTATCTTTTTTGGGGGGAGCTGCTGGGGATCAAACTCAGAGCTTTGCGCTTGCTAGGCAAGTGCTCTACCACTGAACTAAATCCCCAGTCCCAAAAAAGTACTTATCTTTAAGGAAAGATATAAAAGCAACATAAGCATGCATCATCTGAATAGTTAGAGAAAATGTAGCACATACACAAAATGGAACATTATTCAGCCATTAAAACAAAAAACCCTGCCATTTGTACAACATGCATCAGACCAGAGATCATTATGTTAGGAGAGGCACAGAAAAACGAGTAGCACATAGTCTCACCCACATAGGGAATCTGAAATCTTTCATCACACAGAAACTCAGAGTAGAACAGTTTTTACCAGAAGCTGGAGGGAGTGGTGGAAAGCAGGAGGGATGGATGAGAAAAGGAGGATCGATGCATACTAAGCTATAGTAAGCTATGCATACTAAGCTATGCAGTTAGACGAAGCAAGAAATTGTCCTTTATTGCACAGGCCAGTGATAACTATAATGCACTGAACATTTAAAAAACCTAGAAGGACTTGCATATGCCACTCCACTCAGCCAAATTTACATGTTTATGCCAATCTTACTTGGCCTAAAATTTTTCTCCTTCACAATTGCTTTTATGAAGAACAATACATGCAGTTATATGAGGTACGCATTGAGGAATTCATATGTCCAACACCTGCCAGTCCTACTACTGACATTTTAAATTTATATATAATTTAATCAGTGCCCATTCGTTGGAAATGAATATAACCTTTATAAAATATTCACTTTATTAACATCAATGAATATAAAGAGAAAAGTAGAAATCGAGTTTTTGAATTTGTACTGAATATACTCTAGGTAAATTTCGGAAAGTAGAAAGAATGTCACAAACAAAAGTACAAAAATAAAATGAATCATAAGGAAGTAAATGATGGAATGTTGCAAGAAGGAAAAGGTAATATGTGATTTCAAGAAAATTGTTAGACTAACAAAAGATTAAGGCATCCATAAGGAAAGGCTATTTCCCACAGCTCTGCGGTAGGTTAATACGCTTACATTTAAAATATATAGAAGCAACAACTGCTTTTTAAGTAGTAATAAAACATACACAACTCACTTTTTCATTTATAAAAACAGTATAGTCCATTGGCTGTTTTTCTGTGTTACTGTTACTTTTCTTAAAAATTCCAAGTTCAGTGGTTCTATTCCCTAATTTATAAAGTATATGCTGAAAATCAACTGCAGATTCCAGAGGCTCAATTCCATAAGAAACATTTTCAAACTGCAATATTCCCCTATAAAATCCAAAACAAAGTATTAAGTGTTTTTAATGAAATCTATTATGAAATTGACAAAATACAAACGAAAAGAAAATACAAAATACTTTGAGTACAGTGCTTTCTGCCACGCTGTCTTACAGCTTACCCTGAAGAGACAAATCACTTAGGTAATTCACAAAACCAAAACTGTTATAGTTACAAAAGCAACACCTAATCAATTACCTAATAATTGTTGGGAGCAGAGCATTACAATCATCAAATGATTTCCCTGGTTTTCAACTCAGTGTCTGATTAACATAATAATAAGTGGAAATTTCAATGAAGTTTTCTCTGGTTAACAGTATTTTGGGGAAAAAAACGATACCACCATTATAAAAAATATATAGCACAATTTTATTTATAAAAATAAAATTTTAGCAGTAACTATTAAATAAAATTTATTAATTTGGTTTAAGTACACTATCTGAATAAGAAATAAACATCAAAATTCTAAAAGTTGTAGTACGGTGTGTAATTACCCTTCCCTGAACACTAGCAACATTTATGTCACTACTATATAAAAAACAACTTTCAGATCTAAGTTTCAGGATTGCATGTAAGAAACAGTGAAAAACATTCGTTTGTGAAAGCGAGGGCCCCTACAAAACAAGGTGGAGAACTGCCGGACAGAGTGGAAACGTCTCCAGCAGGGCAGAGGAAACTCAATAATTCTTGGAAGAGTTCAAGAGAGTGATATTATTTGAAAAATCATGACTGTGATATTAATAATTATTTGTTTATATATAACTTTCCCCCTCACTGAAGATGATTTCTCTGAGAAAAAGCAAGGCTGATTTAAACTTTATTTATTTTCATATCTCCTAACACTGGGATATAGGATAGATATAATAAATACTCTGTACTGAAAAAATAAGCCATCCTTAGCTTAGCTTGCCAACTTACTGTAATCGTCATATCAGTAGATAAGAAAACATAGGAGGCAGAGAAAGGAGACTAGGGAATCTGAGCCTTTGGGGAACTTAGAAATGTCTCTGGTGAAGAAAATGAGAAGAAATAAGAGCAGTGGGAACGAGTTCAGCAGGGGATGTGACTGAATAATCTCCATTCAAAACAGGAAACCTCCTCTAGTTGCACATTTAATATAACTCCTCTATTTGCACATTTAATATAACTGGAACAAATTCACTGCAACCGAAATCGCAATTATACTGTTCCGTAATCAACAAGAGAAAATAAATAACCTCAGTCCAGAGCATGTGCCGAGTGTGGCAACAGAATTCGGATGTCCTTTGATGTACCCTTGATAGTAGCACTGAGGCTAGAGAAGAAAAAAGTAAGCTGGTTATTTAGGAACTGGTAAATTCTCTAATGATCTCTTACTTCTATACTTAGAACCTGCTCGATACTGCTCACAGGTGACACGATTTACAACAGTATGAATAAAGTCACACACAGAAAAGGCCTCCACACCATTGCCACTGGCACTCTATTAAGTACTCTAGTTAGATTATGACTTGAAAATACTATTTTATACCCTTATTCCAAAGTGTTATCTCGTTTTCAGGTAAGATTATTGTCCAATACTTAAATTTAGTTCATCAAATGAAAGACAAAGACTGTATATCTGGATTTCTTTAAAATCATAATATGCTGTTGCAAAGAGACAAAAATATGACAGCATGGGAAGACTGAAAGTCTAGACACACTATGCGACTAGAACCCAGAAGGGCGGCCGGCTGCAAAGCTGCGCTAAAACTGGAAATAGAGATGTCCGGGCAAGAAGCATTACTAGAGGCAAGGACAGAAATTTCATAACGACAGGAGCTTCAACTCACAATAAAGACACAAATATTCCAAATTTGTATTCATTAAATGACATAGTTTCAAAAAACACATAGCCAAAACCGAAGGGATAGTAAAAACAGAAAATGTAGACTCACATTAAAAATGTTTTAAACATTTTTCACAGTAACTGGTAAACAATATCTGAAGATTTGAATCACATGGTTGTGAACAACTAAACAATACATATAGAACATAATACCTGGAAACAGTAGAAAATACTTACTAAAAACATACGAAGCATTTAAAAAGATGAAACCATATTCTAGGCCATAAGGCTGGACTCGACAACCTCAAAGTGCTGAGTCTCATCACGCACATCACACAGAGCCTCCCCTCCGGCCACAGAGCCATCAAGCCGCCCCTTGCCAGGTATGGAGAAGAGCAAACACTGCCGGAGGAGAGACACACCACAGGATTTCTGAGAGCCAGCGGTGTCATCATTTTGGAATAAATAAATGTAAGATTGATTATTAACACAGCGTTTAATCACAGAAGCAAGGGAAGGAAGACAGAACAAGAAAGAGAAATGATGGTCCTGCCATTATAAGTGAAGCAAGATGATGACCAACCCAATCTTTCAACACATTTTTATTATACACTAACTATGTGCCAAGTACATTCCTAGGCACTAGGGCAATTCAGTGAATTAAACAGACAAGAAGCCATGCTTCAACTGGAGAGTCAGAAAGCAGCATGGCACTTCACATTGATAACGCCCATAGAGAAAGGCAAACAGGCAAAGGAATTACATAGAATCACAAGGATAAAACTATAATTTAAAAAGGTGCTTAGTCAAAGACTGATGGGATACTGTAATTTTGAGCAAATTCCTGAGGAAATGAGGAAGGAAACATGGGTATGTTGGAATAGAACAAGCTTTTATACTCTGGGAAATAGGACAAAGTTGTTGAAAAAAAAAAAGATGGAGGAAAGAAATGAAAAAGATGTTGAAAAGAAAAACAGGACATCAGTGTGGCTGGAACAACGTCAGAAAGGAAGAGTGTAAGGGGAAGCGAGTTCAGAGGGGTGAGAGGGACTCGGTGGTGTGAGCGCAAGGAGCACTGACGCAGCGGAGAGCACAGAGCACACGTTCCAAGCACTGGGGAGCCGTCACCACAGAGCCAACCAGGTCTGCTGGGTCAATCTGGCTGCCACGTGAGAACTAACACAGGGAACAGACGGTGTGGAAGCAAGGAGACTTCAGGAAGTTATGGCAATGATCCATACTAGAGAGTCATTTACTTGGACATGGGTCGTATCACTAGATGGAGACAAGGGAAGAAGATGAATTCTGGGAAGAGGACAAATTCTGGGAAGAAGACAAATTTGTAGTTTTAAGGACAGACTCAACAGGATGTATTGACGAGTTAGGTGGGTGAGCAATAAAAGAAGTTTTTGATCTATGATTTGTGTCCAGTTGTAGGAAAAAGAAACCTTTTAAAATGGTCCATTTTCAAGACAAAGTAGTTTAACGTTGAGTGGATAATTACTGGCAGTTAAATTGCCTAGAAGGCTGACAAAATTCATACATCTAGGACTCCCTTAAGCAAATGGGGTCTGGGGGCGAGGGAGAGAAATAAACTAGTAAAAAAAAGCATTTGTTAAAAAAGAAAAAAAAAATGTAGATGTGAGTAGGGAAGGGAGAAGAAAGGCATACAATGGTCCATGTTCTTGATAGGTGACTAAGGCTAAGGAGAAACATAGTAATCACAAGCTCACATAAACTCTCTAAACAGAAACATCTGCTTCTCAGAAAGTCCCTGAATAAAGAATAGACAGCATCACGAAGAAAATCCAAACTCAAGTAGGGAGGCGGCACACCAAGGAACTGCCTTATAAAGAGAAAAAGGAAATTTAGGCAACATCCAGGAAGAATGTACCTCCGCAGCACCCAGCTGATGAGGAACTGCAGGAGAGACCTGCATGCTGGGGGGTAAAATGCTCGCTGTAACTGCTCGGAGTGTGCCTGCTCAGTGGACACCCAGCCCTGCAAGACTAATGAAAGGTCCCCTTCCATTGCTCTTCTTGACTCTGGGTCCACGTAAGCAGATGCCTTTCTCACACAGGCCAATCTGGATTACATATACAAGATCAAGTAAAGAAATAACGTCTATATCCTGGGCCATTTTGAAAGGCGCTAAATCAATACAGTTTGTCTTTAGTTTAGGAAGACTTTAGGAATTCCTAACAGCTCAAATACCTTAAACACCTTAAATACCTAGAGCTTTATGTGTTAGGAAAGCAGTTGTTCAAAGAAAAAAAACTTTTTATATATTACAAAACACAGAACTTAAATCTTACCTGAATATCTGAAGAATAGTAGCTTACAGATCTTTGATTATACAAATAAACCATAAAATTCTCTCTTAAAAAATACCTAAATATAAAAAAAGAGTGAGACAACTCAAAAAGTTATTCTTTTCTAAATATGCAAAGCAGAACCCATAAGCTGAGGCCCTCAGGCCAAATCCAAGCTACTCTGTTTCCATAAATAAAATGCTATTGGAAACCAGACACACCCGTCCCCCTCATACTGTCTAAGGCTGTGTTCATGCTACAACAGCAGAAGTGGTTTGGCAGAGATCATCCGGCCCTCACTGGACAAAAAGTTTTCTCCCAGGACCTCTAGAGAAAAAGCATGTCAACCTTTGGTAGTATTTTCTTCTGACATATACTTATATTCTTTATTCAGAGTAATAAACATTACTCAAAGTAATTTTCCCAGCTTAATGAATTAAAACAGTAAGGGACTGCAAGAAGGGAAAATGTATTTTAAAACTGACAAGAGATATGAACCAGATGTTGGATTATGAGACTGCTTTGTCTACTAGAGCTCTGTAGTGTATTTTGAAGGTTAGTAGCACAAAGCTTCCAGCACTGCTCATTTTGCTTGACTGTTTTGGCTAGAGTCTTTCGTAGTTTCATACAAATTTCAGGACTTGTTATTTCTGTGAAAAATGTCATTGGAATTTTGCTATTGTAAATATGATTACTTTGATTTTCTTTTAGATACTTATCACTCTATAGATACGGTACTAATTTTTTTTTACTTTCTTTCCTACAAATTATTGAATTTGTTTATCTGTTCTAACAGTTTTTTGGTGAGTTCCTTAGGGTTCTGTGTATGTTAAGATTATGTAGTTTACAAACCAGGACAATTTAGTTTCTTCCTTTCCACTCTGAATGTCTGTCTTTTTTTCTTTTGCTTAATTGCTCTGTTTAGGACATCCACCATGATTCTGAAGAGAAGTTATGAGAGTAGGCATCTTATCTTATTCCTCATTTTAGGGGATCTTGAAGCAAAGCCTTTAATTTTTCACCACTGATTACATTGTTGGCTATGGTTTTGGCATACACGGTCTTTATTGTATTGAGATACATTCCTTCTATACTTAATTTGTTGCGAGTTTTTAATCATAAAGGATGTTGAAACACACACCTCCCTCCCATGTTCTAAACCAAATTAATGTTCAACTTAACTATTTCCCCTGGGATGTCTTGCAAACAATTCATATACCCTAACAGCTTCTCCAACGCTGAGCCCATATTTCCCCCGATTCACTCTATTCACCTTCTCCTTATGCTCTGACTACAAAAGTCCACTTCTCCTGCCAACTAACCATCACAGATTATCAGTCTGCAGAAGTTCAGTTGCCAATTTTTTCAGTTCCCAATCCCCATTCACAAAAGACTATGTGAGATAGTAGGACCAAAAATATAAGTCACAAGAGAACATCAGTTCATTCAGAACATAAAAATGTAATAGTAATTATATTTATTTTTCCATACTCAACTTCTATTACAAGGAAACAGTTTAACAGACATAAAATGAAATCCCAAATGAAAGAATAAAAAATTACCTTTGTTTTAGGTGCACAGTGTATGGTTTCTCATCTATTGGAATAATATAGGATATCTGGTCCTAGAGAATCAAGAACAGCTAAGAGTGAAGGTGAATGTAATATAAGAAGCAAAACAGAATTCTCTATCAATTAATACTTCTAAATGATACTTCAAATGTCTTTACTAAAATGTCTGACTATAAGTAGTTTAAACTCTGCAACGAAATGTCAGAAACATTAACATTTATTATGTAAGCCATTTAGAATTTCCACAAAATGTAAGACACCTGGAGGATTTACATGGGATTGGAGACCAACATGTAGCTGAATTGTAAACTCTTAGGGAAGAGACCGCGTTCTACACTTTAATGTCTTTGCACAAGTCATACTATAGATAATAAAGTACTTTACCATGGCGAAGCCCTCTAGCACAAAAATTATTAAGCCATTTTCTTAAAATGCATCCCCATCTTTTTAAATGGAAGGTTCTTGAACAAACTGACATTGTCTTTGTCTCTCCCATTACTGTTTTCAAGCTAGAACTCTGGAAGCAATAGGGTGAAATATCTGTAGATCAGTGAACCCAAGTGATGAGATTTTATCCAGCAAAAAAGAGCACATGGAAAGCAAGAATTAGAGCATCTATGCAAAGAAAAACATAGTTAAAGCACATAAAAATAAAAAAGACATAAACACCAAGACGCAGATAAAGCTAAATGCTCCTGGACCTATGAAAATAAGAAGCAACCGGGATACTGGTTGCCAAAAGATAAGGCAGGTTGCTCCAAACTCAGCAAATAGTCTAAAATCAAACACATTACTAATGCCAAGTCGATATGAAGTGTGCCATAACAGGAACATTCTGCCACTGTGGTGATCTTCCTTAAACCTCATTCGCTCAGTCTAATCATGACACAATACCAGGTGACACCGAATCGAAGAGCTTTCTAAAAAACATTAAGATGATGAAACAAGGAAAGAAAAGGAACAGAGGAACAACAGAAACAAGAAATGGAAGGAAAAATGGAAATGAAGCTTTTGTAAATAAGGAGGGAGGGGGGTGAAGGGAGAGGAGGAGAATGGGAAAAAAGAAACAAGATATATCATGTACACATACAAATCCCCTATGATGAATGTTATCACTATGTACCTCTAAAATGTACCATTACAATAAAATGTATTTAAAAAAAAAAGAAACAAAGAGACTGGGGAGACATGCAAAGTGATAACCTGGATTGGATCTTGGAACAGAAAAAGAGCAGCAGTGAAAAACTGAAGTAATCTAAATAAAGGAGTTTATTATACTGCATCAATGTTAATTTCTTAGTTTTAACAAACATACCAATATAGTTACAAAAGCTTTAATATTAGGTGAAACTTGAGTGAACCACATTTGGGAATTTATCTGTAAATCTAAATTTATTCTAAATATTTAAAAATATTTTTTTAAAACCAGAGAAATAAATTTAAAAAAAATGTATATGGCAGGCGAAAGGTGGAAATGCCAAAGAGAAGATGCTGGCCCGGAAGTGGCAGAGTAACTGGCTTTCACAGTCACAATGCTGTAAAAACAGTTGCTCAGACAGTTTGATCTGAAAGTAATAAACGTGACTGCTGAAGCACTTTCATTTCTATTTAAGCCGAACTCGATGTGTAAATATTTACTATAAGTGCTTGGATGAATACGTTCTCAAGGCAACGCATTAGTAATTAGTAAGTGTGCCAATCATCACTTCCTTTAACTGTACTTTTATCACAGGACTTACCATGAAATATGTTTCTTTGCAGACTATACAGACAAATTTGGTGAAATCCCTAAAGAAAGTGGAAGGGCTGGTCACAGGAGGCCCAAAGGCAGTCTGCTGAGCAGTAATGCTACTTGGCTGCTGCCGCTGTTGTGCTGTTGCCATTGTCATCATCGTCATCGCACCAGGGACTGAATCTGGGGTCTTTGCCCCGAGCTACGTTCCCAGCCCCTTTTTTAAATTTTTCATTCTGAGATGGGGTCTTGTGAAACTATTACGTTGCCCAGACTGGGCTAATCTTGAAGTCTTGCTGCCTCAGCCTCCCAGGGAGTTAGGATCGCACAGTCACCACGAGGCTTTGCTGTGCTTAAATTTTTCATACCAGCAGATGACCTACTTCAGATGATTAAGATATACCACTTGTACCCTCTCACATAGGGAACCTTGAGAAGTTGACTCCATAGATGTGGGTAGTAGAGTGATGGTCAGGAGAGGCCAGGGAAGGAAGGGGACAGTGCTGATAGAGGGAAGTTAAATAGAGAATGTAAAAATGCAGTTACATGGGAGCAATACGTCCTAAGGTTCCGCAGCAGAGTAAGATGACTATAGTTTATAACAATATATTATACACAGAGTCCACCGAAAAATGTATGCACACTTCTGGAAAAAAAAAACTTGCATAAATATTTTAATACTAAACATATCGAGATATCACGAGATTAATAACAAGTTACCTTTGGCCTCTACAATTATAAAAGGCGCTCAAAGTGATGCACATTAGCTTCCAGACATTTATTAGTACAGTGAACTGCTGGGGGTAACACTGGTCATTGAGATTGCTAACACACACATTTTCAATTTCTTCTCTAAGGACCGAGAGTGTGGTGGGTTTCCTGTGATACATGACATCCTCTAGGGTCCCCCATATGAGGGTAACACCATCTGTTGAAAAAACATCATACTATTTTTCTTGTCCTGAAGCGTGCACACATGCTTTTTGGCAGACTGTGTATTTTATAAAGAAATAGGATTGCCTTGTCACTGTAACTCCACGGAAGACTCTGTCTCCATCCTGGGTGAACAATGACATCTGATCCACCAAAAATAAGTTGGTGGCTTTACATTAAGAAATGAGAGAAAGCAGCTCTGGCGCTGGGCCTATCAGGAGCTGCAGCCCCGTTGATTTCTCAAGTGTTTTCAAGGCTGTTTTTCTTTCTTTAAGGAAGAATAACACATGTTCAAAAATCACAAGGTTCTACTCTCCTGCTGTCTAGAATCCCACAAGTCTAACAGCTGACCATCATCGTGTCCCACTGTCTGTGTTCCCTTTAGTCCCCAATGGCAGTATTTCTCCTGACACACTCCCATCTCCATTCCTGCTTCACCTGAGATGTCTAAGTCACGGGTAATCTCTTTTAGAGTTATCGAACAGCCACACATCCGCTCTTTTCTTGAGACTGTGCTTTCTCACCTGTTGAAATATGGATAAGCTCCGAATTTTCCAAATCTTCAAGCACTCATTCCTTTTTGCTTAGCAGTTCCTTCAATTTACCTCTCTCCTCTCACATTACTACAAGCCATTATGGAAAAATACAGGCCTTATCTTTAAACTCTGCTTAGAACGCTCTGCTAAAGCTCTAAGGTCTAAAAC
>PVJO010032751.1:0-12831 GCA_004026905.1 Hystrix cristata | reverse complement strand
ATTACTCCCACGTCTGGGATGGGTGGGGCCGGGGGACGGGAGGGGGAATGAGAAGAGAGACTGATTTGAATGCTGAGTCTCCAGGTTGAGAGGGGATCAGGACCTGGAGGGCGTGTATGACGGCACCTTCTCCAAGGTTTTCAATCCCAGGTACTATCTACACCCCAGAAGCTGATGACACAGAATCCTTCAGCACCACTCGCCCAACTGAATCACAGCCTGTAAAGCAGGAAGCTATTGTTCAGAACTGAAACAACAAAGGAGGCTGAAAATTGCATGTATACTGATTCCAAATACTAACTCTCTAAAAGTCAGGAAATGTTTCTTCTTGTTGTTGTTGTTGTTTTAGTGGATATCCCAAATTGGACACATTGGGTTACATCATAAAATGTGAGAATGTTAAACTTGTAACAAACCCTCAGATTAGTTGCCACTGTGCCCTCTTCCTGATTAAAATGTGAATCAATTCTTGTGATGTAACCATCAAAGTGGGATACGGTATGGTTGTCTGTTTTGCAAACAGAAGACAGGAAAGCAAAGACATAGAACTTCATATCCTAATTCTAACAGCAGCCCTACTCAGGAAATGGAGCTATCCGTGCAGAATGGTTCCATGTTCCAATCCATGCCAGCATAATAGTGCTAGCCCTGAAATGATAAACACCTGGCAAACAAAGTAATTCACCAACCTCATTGTGCTAGTGTGAAAATTAGTTCAAAGCACCACAGAAACGAAATCTATTCTGACACAGACAGAATCGTGTGGCGATTAAGACTGCTGCCTCTGGGGTCACTGCCTGGAGTGGATTCCCTGGGAATAATGTACCTCTCCAAGAGCAGGAACAGGATCAAATGTGGTAACTGATCCAGAAGCTTAGAACAGTGCTAGTGTGATGGACAGCAGCTTTCAATAAAAATCCTACTCATTATTACTTAATGCCATTAATTTAGTGAATTAATTTCATTAAGTTGATTTATTTAATATCACTTATTAAATAGCATTATAATAAAAAAATAGCAATTTGTGATGTTTCCCTCACACTAAAATACAGGTTTCTAGAATCCAAGATGTAATCCAAACCCAGTCCATCTATGAGCCACTATTTATAGCATGGTTAGGACTCAATGTGACCAGCACCCACTACATCTCCTTAGATGTAAAAAACCAGAAATCTTTTTAGTACAAGCAGATGGAGTCTGTATAATAGAACATCAGTAATGAACTCACTGAGAGAGCAGTAAGTATTTATTTGAATGCTGAAGAAGCTACCATGCCATCCTTCAGCCACACTCTGGAGCGTGCCCCTCACACCTGCGGCTCGGTCCTGATACCATGTGCCACCCACGCAGAGGACAGAGGAAGAGCAGAATGAAAGCTGCTGCCTGGATGTTAGACCATACTGCCACTCTCTTCTTCACGGTTCCTGGCCCTAGTCTGCTTTGCCTTCTAAATCTGTCACCTGCCCACAGCACCAGGTCCTGACCGGCAAAGACTGCTGCTCTCTCCACGCTACAGAACATCCCCCCTCCTCAACCCCTTACCCTCTCGGCTCAGGATTTTGATTTGATCACAAAAATTTTTTTGGTCCCTTACTACCTTGATCCTCCATAATGCCCTCACATTTTTAAGAGGCACCAAATTGGCCACTTTTCATGTATATCATGTGTCCTCTTCACAATGAGCCTACTAAATGGGCAGGATCATCCTTATTTTACAGATGAGGATTCAATCTCATAAGCCTACTGGCACCACCATGAACTCATGGTTAGCACTAGCAGTAACTATATATAATTCTCTTATTCATTCCTCAAATAATCATCCTGCACCTTAACTCTCAGTAAACAAAGTTCATGGAGCTTAAATTACTCATTCCTTAGTCCACTCTCCCATGCTACTCACATGCATTTCAAACCACCAGCACCATTCTGCAAATGTAACGACCTCCGCTTGCTCAGATGGTGTCTTGGACTCACCATTTGCAGAGGAAATAGAAGCCATCAGACGGGAACTTCGCATAAACTTTCAAAAACCTGCATTTGCCAGACATGGTGTCTCATGCCTGTAATTCCAGCATTTGGGAGGCTGAGAGAGAAGGACTGCTGCAAGTTCGAGGCCAGTCTGCGTGAATTAGTTACTTTTCTCTTGCTGCTGAGACAAAATACTTGACACCCAAAGTTAAGGGAGGAAAGGTCTATTTAGTTTACAGTTTGTAGAGATTTCAGTCCCCAATCTACTGGATCCAAGGCAGGGTGGCAGGGCAGACAGGCAGAAGGCAGCAGGGTAAACAAGGGGAGCAAAAGGGACCTAAACAACTTCTTTCTGCCTGCCACTTACATCTTATCCAGGCTGCCAGGATTACAGCAATGCCAACCCAATCAGTGGATTGATTCAGTAATCACACGCCCTTAATCCCAGCAACACACACTCTAGATTCAGCCACCTCTGAAAAAGCCCCACCTGTGACCTCATGAGGCTTTGGGGGGACATCTAGACACAAACCATAACACTGGGCGAGTTCAAGGCCAGCCTGAACTACATAGTGAGACCCTGTCTCAACAAACAAACAAACGAACTAACTAAACCCGACATTTATCCCTCCTTTTTTCCTCTCTTCACGTTGTACAGAAAGAGTTTCCTTCTGTAGTCTCACTTTCAAGGGGTGAAACTTTCTGAAATGCTTTTCTGGAGGGAACAGCTAAACTCAAGTCTAGGTGGACTGACCAGCCCTTGCCAGCAACACTTTTCAGCCCTTCCCTCTCCTCATATGACCCAAACAACATCTTTCTTTTTAACAGCTTATTGTTATTAAATTGCATAAACATATGTAAAAAGAGATAGAACAATATCACTCGCCACAGATCATCTATCTCAACTTGTACGAGCTGCTGTGCCTCGTGTTTTACACTATGATATGAAGGGCAGAAGTCTATTTAAACACCCTGTATCCATCTCCCTAATAATTTGCTTTGTCTATTACAGTTTAGACCTAGAGAGTCCCCCAAAGTCTCACATGTTAAAGGACTGGGACCAGACCGTCTCGCAGGCTTGCAGGTTGGGGGAACATTAGGAAGTGGGGCCTAGTGGAAGGAAGTTACATCCTTGAGGGCCTGCCCTTGAAAGGCATACTGGAAATCCAGCTCCTCTGTCTCTGTCTGTCTGTCTGCCTGTCTCTCTCTCTCTTTCCCCTCCTTAGTTGCCACGAAGTGAGCAGCTTTCCTCTACCACACATTTCTCCATAATGGATTGTCTAACTCTAGGACTCAAGGGAACTGGGCCAAGCAACCATGGAAACCTTTACTACCAAGAACTAAATCTCCTCCTTCTGTCTCAGGTATTTCTGTCACAGCAACACAAAGCTAAGACAGTGTCTGTCAGAGTTCACATGGAGCTTTGACATTTACTGCAGGAGGAACGCACCCACAACAGATGTACACAGCACTGTTGCCCCAAAACAGATTTATCCTTTCATAATCTGTTCTGCTCTGCCTTTGTGTCAACACTGAGGAGTCCTCTGAATTCCTCTCCCCATGCAAGCAAGAAATAATCTTAGGAAATTCAGGGCACAATATTGTAGTCTCGTAATCACACAGTAAGCAGAACATAAAAAGCATAGAAGTAGAAACATGTACATGTAAATAAAAACTGAAGATCGCTTTATACAAATGTTTTCAGATATTTAGAAGGAAATATATATATTTTTAATCAGTTAAAATGAGTTATTACATTTCTAGTTAAATACAGTAAAAGTAGGTGAAGCGATTTTTTTTCCTTCAATCTCCCCAAATGCCATTAAAAATAAAGTATTATATGAAAAGATACTTGTCATCATTAGTTATCAGAAATATGTTCAAAACCACAAGGAGATACTATTTCTAACCCACTAGAGTGGCTGCAATCAAAAGGTCAGAATGCGGCGAAACCAGGCGACTTGTGCACTGCTGATGGGAATGGAAAATGTTACCCCTGCTTTCCAGTTTCTCAAAATCTTAGACAGTTGCCGTATGACTCACTACTTCCATTCATTGGTAGATACATACAGAAAACATAAATCCATAGTGAAACTTGCCCACTCATGTTCATAGCAGTATTACTCCTAATATCCACAAAGTGGAAACAACATACAAGGCCATCTACTGATGAATGGACAAAGAACAGGGGGTGTATCCACAGGGTGGGATTTATTGAGCCATGAAAAGGAATAAAGTACTGAGATATGCTACAACATGGATGAACCTTGAAACATTATGTTGTGCATGCCTGCAATCCCAGGACTTGGAAGGCCGAGGCAGGAGGATCGCCAAAAGTTCAAGGCTGGCCTGGGCTACATAGTGGGTTCAAGGCCAGCCTGGACTATTTAGGGAGACCCTGCCTCAAAAAAAAAAAAAAAAAAAAAAAGAAGTTAAATGAAGAAGTCAGTTGCAAACAACCGCATATTCTATGATTCCATTCTTAGGAAATGGAAATCTGTAAAGATGAAAGATAAAGCATGCATTAGTGGTTGCTTAGAGTTGGGGGAAGAGAGCTGAGAAGGGTCATCACTAAAGGGTACAGGGTTTATTTTCAAAGTCATAAAATGCTTTAAAATGAATTCTGCTAATGGATTCAAAACTCTGCAAGTATACTAAAAATACTGTGTACTAAAAATCACCGAATACACTGAAACTGGGTAAACTGTACAGTATGTGAACTGTATTTCAGTAAAACTGTTAAAAATAAAGGGTTTAAAGAGTATACGTGCTTCTAGATGACAAAAATGGGAAAGGGTATAACAACAAGAGTCAAGACATTTTTAGAAGACTGAACTCCTGTGGGGAGAGTCAGTGATTTAGCAAATTAGCCTGAGCGCCTTTGAGCCAGTCGTTCCCCCAAACCCCAGAAGACACATTGACACGGTGGCATCGAGTTAGAAAGTGGGAGTTACATGCTGTAAATGTGGTCCCTTGAAATTCTGCTTCTTATTTTGTTCTGCATTATGTAAGATTTTCTAGGGCTTTGTAAAAGTCTGCTGAAATATTATGTGCTTTAGACTTGAAAGTGAATTTCAGGTTCTCCAAGGCACAGAGCCTGAGACAATTGTTTTAAAACTAGCATCAAGTACTACTTGTCAGGGCTCAGTGCGTTGGAGATGAATGGAGGGAATCAGAGTAAAAAAATCCCCAAGGTGAGGCAAAGTACGAAAGTCAGCAGGTCATTCAAAAAGTGTATTTCCAAGTAATCACAGAGGAAGGGGTGGGGAAGGAAGGAGAAGAGGGCATAAAAGGAATTAAGATGCCTTATGTCTATGTACCAACTCCCCATGATGGATGCAGTCATTACGTACTGCAAACACAAACTAATTAAAAATAAAACTTAAGAAAAAGAAAGGAATCAAACTTTCAAATATGTTGCATGGATGGAAAAAAACAGTAAAACCGTATCCTAGATCTACCTATTGTTAACATTCAGACCTGTTTGCAATCTCTCCTCTCTCTCCATGTACATATCAAAAAATACACATTCATCCCTGAATATGTGAGACTACATCCCATATATCATCACTTATTCCTTGACTGTTTCATTGTGTGTTAAGAAAAGATTCTATGTATTCAGCTCCTTCGTGAATCTAATGTTGGCATAAAGCGTTGACCTAATCTCATTCACTTTTGTCAATTTATCTCTCTCTCTCTTTTTTTTTTTTTTGGTGCTGGGGATCAAACTCAGGGCCTTAGTTCTTGCAAAGCAAGCACTCTAACCACTGAGCTAAATCCCCAGCCCACTTTTGTCAATTTATACAGTAGTATATTTTGCTTTATATTTTAATATCTCCACCAGAGGATGCAGTCTAGAATCTCACATTACATTTAGTTGTCATGTGTCTTTAGTCTTCTTTAATCTGGAATTTTCTCAGCCTTAATGACAAGGCCACTTTGAAGAATATCCAATGTTCCATTTTTATGGTTCCCTTTTCAACTTTTTTTTTTTTTTTTGGGTGCAGTTTATCCCACTCAGATGGTACATTTTTACATTCTGACCCCTGGAAACCTGAGAGGCCGTTGAGACCAGATTTGTTATAAACAAACAACAGAAACCAACACTAGCAACACTGTAAGGCCCTGTGGAGGAACTATACCTCCTGGGTCCCTTCTGTACTCAGAGAAAGGTCAATGAGAAGAGGCAAGCTAAAAGGTGACTTTGTTCATGGAAGACATGAAGACTCTCTGGGTGCAGGAAAGACAGGTGAAGAAAAGGGCTGTCATTACTGGCAAACCCTCAAATGGAAAGGAAAGGATCTGGGGTTTGGAGCCACAGCAGACTCACCAGAACCTACAAGGGAATGTGGATGAGCAATGTCAAGAAATGACCTAACACTCAGCCCTTCATAATCTATAGAAGGGGGCTTTAAGAAGTATCACAGTAAACTGACTGGCTCACATGGGGAAATAAATACCTATACACTACCCACAAAAATGACATCCTGATATAAAACATGTAGAAGAGCCATGAAAACATGTAAGAGAAAAGAAGTTATATGGAGGAAAAAAATCATACAAACTTTCATAGAGAAACTAACTATAGGTCTGAGTCAATAAAAAGACATTGCTAAAAAGAATGTCAGTTGTGCTCATTAAAGGCTATATAACCCCGAAGACAAGCCTACTCCCTAGTTCAGGATGGGCTTGGTGGCAAAGGGTGTGGTAAGGTGAAATTCTTCCGTGAAACTGAGGCAGAACTACAAAATACTGGGAATGAGGTAGGGGTTTAGGTAGAGAGAAGAATGAGAAAGCAGCAGGGCTAGATTTGAGAGGAGAGTATCCTAAAAGGGATTAAGGGTCAAAGAGTCACTAAAAGATGTTGGGGTGTTTGCCATGGGTGGGCCATGCCCGCCCCTCTCCCTTCATCCTGGTTTCTGTTTCTTGGCACAGGCTGCTCTGCACACTAAAGCTTTTGATGAGCATAGTTTCTTTTGAGGAAATACTGGGGCAGGAGGGTGTTGGGGGGGTTGCCATTGAGTGTATTTGTGAGGAAGGTCCATGTGAGGAGATTATGTGGGAGCATGGAGATCACCAAGCAGTAGATGGGTCTCATGTACAGTAATAACTAGGTAATGGGTCCAGTAAATAGAAGTGCTTGCTGAGGTAAATATGTGGTACAGTGAACGGGTAAGCTGGAGTGTAGATTGGAAGGAGCTAAGGGGCCCCAGCTGGGCTGGGGCTGGGGGTCGGACTGTGGATTCACCTTCCACAGGCTGTGCCATCCCAACCTTCTGGAACACTTGGCATCTGTGCTTAAGGCTCTTTCCTTCTTTCACAGAAAGGCAACCTTACTAAAGTAGTCAGAGAAGTAAGATGTGTCCACCGGGCCATCATGATCAAGGCACAGAAAAGGAGAGCCCCCTTGTATTAAGAGGAATGATTTTGATGCAATTGATAACAGATCCAATTCCCTCTTATACAAGAGAGAGATAATCTGATGACTGATGTTCCTGAAAAAGTCTGGGAAGAGGGCTGCCCACAGGCACTGGGGACGCTGCTGGCTATAAACTGATAGGATCAGGAATTATCCTTTTGGGCTCTGTCTTCTAGGCTGGCTTCATCATAAGACTTGTACCTTCATAGCTGCATCCTTCAAACCTCAAGTGCAGGTGAAACTGGGTTGACTGTCCCACTAGTCCCCTGACAAGTCCTGTTGAGTTGCATTTCCATTCCCAGCTAATCAGATAGACAGGGAATGATGTGTTTGGCCAGGTCTGAGTAATGCCGTCCTTAAAACAAAAATGTTGGAGAACGTCAATGCCACTTTCTCACAGTCCAAAGCTGAGATTGGGAGAAGATCCTCAGAGAGCATTCCAGGGACTATTTCCAGAAGCCATGTGAATTCTGATAGACAAAGTTGATGTGCATTATAGCTCTCTCTGTCACCTCCCAACTTCCGCCTCTTTGCATAATGACACCATTTACTGAAGTTTAGGGTTGCAGGAAAAGTGCTGATTCTGTGGAGAATTTTGGAAGGAAATGCAGTGGAATAACTGTACTTTTGCTACATTACACAAAGGCATATAGTTTGGAAATAAGGAGCTGACTGTAATCTATGACTATATAAGGTTTTGTTCAAAGGAACCAGAGAACCTAGCACAGAATTTAGGTAAAGACTACTCAACAGACTTCATCCCTTTCTCTTTACTTTCTAAAAAATGCAACAGCAACAGTTCTGTGCCTTTTCTGTGCACAAAGAAACCTCTTTCCTTATGCATCGCTAGACGCCCTTCGCTTCCACTCTCTCATGTCATTTCACACAGACAGACCACCCAGCCAGCTGCCTGCTTCACCAACCTGCTGGCCTGACTGAGAGAGCCACATACAGAGGTAAGGAAGACACTGGCTGGGAGGACTGCTGGCCTCAGGGTTCCCCAACAGGCCATTCACCCAGCTTTGCAAGTGATGTGAGCCCCACCCAGTGGACCTGGAAAACAAAGCCAGGTTCTCTGCCTCCAGAGAGCACACCTCAGCCTCCTGAGCAAGCAGGGATGGAGGAAACAGAGCCCACAAGGACAACAGAAGGCAGAAGTAGCTTCCATTCCCACAGAACTGAAAATGTGATAAATAGATGGGAAATGGGTATACCCAGAGAAGACACTTTACCATAGAAATGAATAAAAATCTTAAATAATAGAAGACAAAAGAAGGAAGAAGGACTCCCAGACCATCCTTACAGTTAAACAACATGTTACAAGAGTCCAATGATTCTGCTGAGTGTTGGAATGCTTTCCTCCCAAATCTGCTTTGTTACTAATTGCATTTTCATAAATATTTACAAGTTCATCCCAAAAGGAATAAGATATCACACCTTTCTGTTGTTTGGCAGGAATTCAGCTCAGGAAACAAACTAGGTTTCTGAGAAGGGGGAGACTGAGAAGGTGTCCTTTCCACCTGCATATTGTGGAGGTGCTTGGATAGATGAAAGAAGGAAAAAAAGTGCTTGACTTTTGAAAAGACAGTAGGGCAAAGTCAGTCGTGTTTTCCTGTTAGAGATCGCGGTAAAGCTACAGAAAAAGGCACGCGCGTCTTCAGCTCTGGAGCTGCACCCACCATGCAGACTGTTTGCAGCAGGATCGGCAGCTGACAGGGACAGGCTGCCAGGTTCGTCCAGGTCACAGCTGTGGAGGCTGAGAGTGCAAGCCGCAGGGCTCCTCAGCTGACTCACACGGTAGATGGTGTCGTGGTTTGAGCTTGTGTTAGAAGGAGCGATTGCATGACAAGACAGAGGCTAGAGGGTGATTCAGGGACTAGGCCCACACTCTTGCAACAGCTTACTCTCTTGAGCACAAACTCAGGGTTAAATGAGAACTACATTAATCCCGCCAAAGGCAAAACCCTCAGTGACCTAGTCAACCCCCACTAATTTCTCACTCCCTCTCAATATTGCCACATACAAATCATGGCAATGTGTATTTCCTTCTGATCAGAATGAAGTCGGTAGCCAGCATCCACAGTGTTCTAGTCAAAGAGCCCAAGTTCGCAGTAAGTAATTCCCATGGCTACATATTTTCATCATGGCCAATTTCAACCAACCGACCTGAAATCATTGCAGGAAGTATTTGGAAAAGAAGCATAAAGTTGATATTCTTGAATTGGTGCCTGCCAGCTGTAGTATATCATTGGAATGTAGAATATCTGGAAAAGCAGAGGAAAGACTTTCCGAAAATCAGAGGATGTAGACAATATTGTGGCTGAGAACAAAATCAGCTTTAGGAGTTGGGGGTAGAATGCTCGGAGGAAGAACACTTGCCTAACAAGCACGAGGCCCTGGAGTTCGATCCCCGCACCACTCCTTCAAAAGCCAAAATCAGCTTTCATATGGGATTACATCTCCTTCTGGTATTTTGTCTATTCATTTTTATATAACTGTTAACATTTTTGACATAGAATTTTGAGTGTTGTTTCTATCATCACGAACATGATTTTAATGGTTGCATAATATTTGACCAAACTGAAGTAAGATTACTATTAGCCCTAACTGTGGACGTTTAAGTAATATTTCCTCATTTTTGGCATTGCTATAAATAATGTGATGTATCATTAGAGAAAGATTTCTTTGGGTACAAATCTTCCTTCACATTTCTGGCTATTTTCTTAGATAGTAGTATCCTGAATCAAATTATTGCAATTGTAGATCTTGAAGAAATATTCCCTGATACCACATACAAAGTCCTTACCAATACACGTTCTGGCCAACAGTATTTAGCAATGCCTCTCCCTGCAACGTCGGTACCACTTCTTTTAAAAGTTTTCTTATACATTGATAAACATAAAACCTTTTGGCTGGGAATTTAGCACAGTGGTTAGAGGGCTTGCCTACCAAGTGTAAGGCCATGAGTTCGATCCCCGGCACGCACGCGCGCACACACACACACATACACATACAAATATTTTAACACTGTACTTCCTTGCAAGTGTGCTGAATACTTTTTCTCCTCCCGGGCCGGCCTTCCTGCTGCTCGGATCATCCAGATGCGGAAGGGTAGGAAGCTTCTTCCCCCAGCCCGCAGGCCCACTCCTGTGCCTCTCTGAAGGCTTCTTACCCGCGCTGTTTCCAAGAGGCTTTCCGGATTCTGCACCTAAAGTCACTACCCCTCAACCCTGCACCAGGTTTTCCTTCTCGACATCACTTTTCTCCACAGCGTTTAGGATCATCTGAGGCTGTATATTATTTATTTTATTTGTTCCCAAAGAGTGTAGGTGCCATAAAGTCAGACAGTATTCCTCTGGTCACAAAGAGTCTAGGATGCTCAATATTTTTTTCAATATTTATTGAATGAGTATCTACCAGCCCTATACGCAAAAGGTTTAGTGTTGTCTTTATAAAATCAGTTTATGTTTTCTTTAATGCCAAAGATAATAAACATTTGCAGTATTTGTAGATTGTTTTTAAATGTTATGTTTTTGGACAATGAGGTTAATGTTTTTATGTCTCTAAATCCTCCATTTGCAAACGTTTCCAACTCAAGTTTCAACGCGGCCGCTTCGACCTCTGCTGCGCACGCGCCGGAGTGGCCCGCGGGGTCCCCTTCGCTAACTGCGCGCTTTGCGGCGCTTGCAGAGAGCGGCCACGCCGCGCGGTGGCGCTGTGCCACACGCAGGGGCGCGGGCACGGCTCCCAGGATCTCCGGCGTCTGCCGTGAGTAGTTCCGGGAGGTCCGCTGGGGGGCGCCGCAGGAAGCCGCCAGGGTCGGGCGGAAGGGACCGCGGGCCGGCGCGGCCAGCTTGCTCAGTCTGGCCCTCCGCAGTCGCCGTGGTCTGGGCTACCTGGAGCTGCGGGAGCTGCGGGAGCTGCAGGTACAGTTCGCGGCCGGAGTTAGTATTTTCATTACTGGGGGACAGAGGGTTTATTTACAGATAAGTCATGTTACTTCCACAGTATTTAGACCAGGAATGAATCGTACGGTTCTTTGTTAATTTGCTTTACCATTTGTAACAAACTTGCTTATGTTTAAATTACCTGAAGTTTTCCTTAAGCATATTGAGTGGTAGGTGAAGTATGCCATGGAAAATGTCGTACATAAAAAAAAAAAAAAGAAAGAAAAGAAAAGAAAATGCCGTACATTTGAACTCAATAAAACGCCCCCCAGGAGGCGGCAAATTACTCTTAAAAATTCTTACTCATAAAGCTATCGATTTTCAGTTATGCCTTATTGCAACATTTCTTTTACATGTGGCTAATTATATAAAGATTTAATTTTCTCATATGTGCTTATTGGGTTTTCGTTGTTCTATAATATTTTAAAATTCAACTTATGTTTTCCTCTCATGTTTAATCTGTAGGAGTCAAATCTCAATGGATATTTCCTTAAAATCTCCGGGATATTTTCTAACGGTGTCTATTTTTAAAGCACTTTCCAATATGGACTAAACCTACTTGCGTTTGTTTTTGTTATCGCTACAAGTTCTGATAAGATACAAACCAAATAAATGGAAATATAATAGGAAGTTGGCTTCCCAGAAATGAAAATATCAAGGACTGAAGTCCAGTCTGTCTCTAGAGGGTTTTTCCGGAAGCACCTGCCAGGTGTTACTGGAAATGGGGAGCTGACCCTTCACTGACAGTGTGTTAAGCTCCTGCCTTCCCCACAGCGCCTGCTTGGTAAATGTCTGTGCGCTGAATTGCAGTGAACCTTAAGGCACGAGGCCCTCCGGGCAAGCGTCCCCAGGACCAGCTTTCCTCCTCTATCTCTCTTGTTTTCTACTTCTCTTAGCTGCGGTCCGGCGCAGAGCTCCACCCAGACCTGCTCACAGATGGTCTCACTGTGCAGCCCCTGCAGCCGGCCACTTCCCCGAGAGACACTGCTGCTGGTGGCACCCTGGGACGGTCCCCGGGGCCAGGGCCAGACCTCTATTCAGGTAAGCGCAGCACAGGCAGAATCACTCACCACCACCTTCTGTTCTGTCTGGTGAAAGGGGATGCTCGCATGAAGGAAATTCTTAGATCACCTGCATTTTGCTTTAGCAGTTCGCTGAAAATTGCTGTCTTCTCCATATGCTTCCTGTGCTGGGTTTGGCAAAAGACTGTTGCTGGGTTTTTTTCTCATAAAGAAAGAAAGTAAAATAATGGCTGAGCTCCTTTAGTTCTGGACTTCTGCCAAAAGTTCAGTATGCCCAGTCCTCCCAGGTATCTTGAATTTACTGACTTGCTTTGACTCAGCGGAAATGTTTCACCTTTAAGCAGGTAAGGTGCTGCATGTGGATTTCTTAATGAACAGTCAAGAACTAGAAAGGGAGGAAGGGGAAAGAAGAAGGGAAAAAGAAGAGAAAGAAAAAAAGGGGGAAAAATGGAAAAATGTAAATAAACCTGCTGTA
>PVJO010032750.1:0-12854 GCA_004026905.1 Hystrix cristata | reverse complement strand
TTCTCTCCCTCAACCCTAGAATATCAGCTGAACTGTTGGTCTGGGTCCACCTGGCTCCAGAGATCCAACTCAACCAAAGTATGCTTCCTATTCCTCTAAAGGGAATAGGAAAATTGACCGTAACTGTTACCTCTGATGATCTAAAAAGATGGAACTTTCTCAAAGACTTAATGTAAGCAGCCTATAGAGACAATAAATAAAAACATCGGAGTCTCCACTGTAGTGAGATGAGTTTTGATTGAGGGCTGTAAGATCGCTGCCTATTGCAAGTCTCCGTCCTCCCGTGTTCTCCATCTATACTCGAGTATTTCTTGGATAGCATCCAAAGTTTCTGGTACTGAAAGACGATGATTTTTAAATTTCACACATAAAGGAGAGAGATGAGCAACTATTCTGTTTATGTTTTCTCCTCTGAATGAGCTATGTGCAGATTCACGTGAGAAGGGAAGATATCTCAGGGATATTAACTCGATATTTTTGTTCCTAGAATGAAATGATTCCTGTGTCTTACAGCTACTACCCACCTGTCCTCTCATGAAATTAACATTCTTTCTTCCTGGAGAAGAAACAGCACACAAGTACAACCTAAAGGGTTAGATGCACTTTTGTACAAGCCTGTGTATCTTAGAACATGGAAATTCCCCGTGAGTCTTAGGGGTCTTCACAACCACAAATTGGGGCCCTGGAATGGAATGATTTGGACTTCAGCATATTTTTATATGTGTAGGCATTAATGCTCACTGTGTTGTGAGCTCCTGAGACAAAACACTGAAGTTAAAGAAAACTACTAGCCAAGAATAAAAGAAGTAATGCCTGATGGTGCTTTTTAAAAAAAATTCAAATCCATGGAATATTAGTTGGCAGCAAGTGCCCAGCTCTGCAAGCAGTCTAATAACATTGCGTCCAGCCCCGCCCTTCATACCACCATCAGCACAGACCAGGCTTCTAAACCCCACCTCCTTTTCCCGTCTTTCACACTGCCTGCCCATCAATTTAGAGAGACCGTCCCCTAGAGCCAAGATGACTACATGTGTTTTGGGGTGCGACTCCCTGAAATGAAAAAATGAACAGGGTAACTTATTATGTTAACTTGTTCCCCAGAGTCAGTATAAAAACCAACCCTTTCATTATCCCCACTGAGGGGCAAATGTGATGAAAAGAAAGAGACCTTCCCTCTTACACCCTGACAATAAATATCTGACATGCACAGATACGTGGCTATGTTGCTACAAAACTATCCACCCATATTTACAATATGTGTCCTATCTCAGACTCCACAATGCCTTTGATATGAAAAATCCTGTTGATTGAATGAGAAGAACCCGCAGGAAGGCATTTTTATTGTCATTCTAGGAACGTGGTTAAATGTACTAAAATACTGTACCAGAATGCCCGAGTTCAGATCTTTAAGCTACAAATCGAGTTACATGGTCAAATTCAGAACTGGTGTGAGACTCAGAGGAGGACCTCAAAGCAGTAAGGGTGGGGACAGAAAACCTGCTCGCCTTAAACAGAGCTGTGAAAATGCTCAGGGTGGCTCGGAGAACTATCTTCACCTCCTGGCTAGCAGGCTGCTCTACTGTCTTGCCACACAAGAATTTGCCAACAATGCGAGCAGGAGCCTTTGTAGGATTTGGCTTGAGAATTAACATCATAGTTTGGCGTTTCTTCTTAGTTGTGTCCCAAAGTTTAAAGTAGTATTTCCAAATATAGTTTACCAACTGAACCTTGGGGGGTATCTCTTTGTAATCAAATTCATGGTGCCCCAAACTTTTGTGGCCAAAGAAGAAGAAGGAGGAGGAGGAGGAGGAGAAAAGGAAGAGGAAGAGGAAGAGGAAGAGGAAGAGGAAGAAGAGGAAGAAGAGGAAGAAGAAGAAGAAGAAAAGAAGCGGCACCTGTTCAGAGAGCTTCTTCTAACTGAGCCCAAGGCACGGTTTGAATGGTGAGATTCCCCACTCCTTTGTCCATTTAGCTTGAAATTTCTATCACAGTCTCCTATTTCTAGTAATTTGCCTGGATTTTTTTTCTTTCGTATTCACTGAAAATTTACCAAATAGTAAAGGGTGATTTAATGTGTTTGACACACCCCAAAAGTAAAATGCTGTGTTATTTCTATATCTGAAAACAAAAATTTACTGATGCTACACTTTGTAGACATTCTGGATTCTCATTACAGAAGCAAACCTATTATCTTTACTTCTCAGTCCAGTAAAGATCGGCATGAAGGCGCTAAGCCAAGGCTTCTGAGAAACTAGAGAAATTAGAAACCGTCACCAGTGCACACTAGTGGGAAAGGGAATTGGGGCTAGGGAGCAATGAAATGTATGAAATTTGAGATGTAGCCTTGACAGGAAGTTGAGATCAAACAAACCATAATTGCTTCCCTTTTATGTTCTCCCTGAGCGATATTTGCCTTTTAAGTACTGATTCTTTTTTAACTTGCTAGCATATACTGCCCACAGACCCAAGATCTCTATTAAAGTTGAAACACAGTAACTTTAAGGATTTTTTTTTTGCCCTACATCCCAAGGGGTCACTCATTGTCTCCTGATTACATCATTATAGCAAAATTCTTTGCCTAAGGAAATACTGAGAAAGCCAAGGAAATAGAAGCAGCAAGAGAGCCAACCCTGTGGCTTCTTTTTGAACGTAGCCACACATGTACTGGTATTTGTGCAGACTTTTACCTAACTCACACGCAAATGGGCCAATGAGGAATGTACGTCATTGCTTCAAAAAAAATGATAGAGGGCACAAATAATCTTTGAAACTTTACAACAGGGTATCGTATGATCAGAATCAGTATGTGCTTTCCTACCACCTCCAGGCATCTGCAAGATTTTGACGCTAGAAAAGGACAAAGAAGGAAAGGACAAACCATTTTCAAAGACTAAGAGATAAGAGAGATGGAGGAGGAAGAAGCAAACCGACACATTCAGAAGAATTTCATGGTCCTTCTCATCTGAGAAAACAACCCTAACCCTAGGGGCTGGGGATTTAGCTCAGTGATTAGAGTGCTTGCCTTGCAAGCACAAGGGCCTGAGTTCGATCCCCGGCACCACAAAAAAAAAAAAAAAAAAAAAAAAAAAAAAAAAAAAAAAAAAAAAAAAAAAAAAAAAAATCACTAATGTACCTGAGTTCGAAAGTTCTCAAATCCCTCTCCAGGAGTCCGTGATGACTTATTAAACAACTGATGATTGCAGTGCAATAATAATATTATGTCAATTGAAGGGATATTTTTAAATTTAATATATTCTATATAAAGACCATCTCTTTACTCCTTAATTATGTGCTTATGTTTTTGGTGGTAAAATATATTTTTAACGAAGCAATAAAGATAGTAGATGAAAGAACTTTGTTAACATTTCAATATTCGTACCTTGTAAAAAAAATCGTTGGTGTTGCTGAATTCTGGGAGCCCCTGAAACGCATGGCAAAATTAAAGTCTTGATTTTTATTTTGGTGGCACATTAAAATGGGTGGGAAATTTAATCAACACAGATGCCTGAATCCCCACCCTAAATAAACGCCATGGGTGGGGCTCCACAGAAGCACTGCTTTTAAAATTCTCCAAGTAATCCTGATGTGAAGCTGAGGCGGCGGATCCTGAGCTAGGAGCTAGAAGGATTCAGGTGTGTGTGTTTTGCCTTCTTTGGCTCCCTATCCTGGAAAGCATTCTTGTTTAACAGTTTCGTAGACCTGAAGAAGTATCTGTCTACTCAACAGAATCCTTAGACTCTAAAAGGCAGCTGATGGTATCTTTTTCATCTTTTATTAAATCCTCTTCAGCATCATAAATAATCTCTCAGGTCTTTGGAAAACTATTTCAGAGAAATAGAAAAGCATTTTCATGAAGTTAAAGTTTAAAAGAGGATCCCAAGAAACATTTGTTTCTTTGTTTTCATAGAAACTGCTTTAAAGGACCATTGAACTTCTCAGAATCTTCTTCTAAGAAAACCTAATTGATAAATAAAAGAAAATGTGGAAAGAAAGAATGCTTTGGAACATGGAAACTGGGAGATGCGGAAGAAGAAATCATTGATCATTAAAACTACAATGAGATACAACTACAAACCTATTTAGAACGGCTATGAACCAGTGAGCTAATCTAATCTGATAATGCCAAGAAGCTTAGCCTGTTTGGGCTCCTGTAACAAATCACCAGGAGCTGAGATGAAAACAGCAGCAGTTTTGGTGTCTGGTGAATATTCACTTGCTGGTGCTTTGTAGTGCTGTCTTCACACGATAGGAAGGGTGGCTGGACCCCCTTGGGACCTCTTTTGAAAAGGCTCTAACCCTCATTTGCCAATATCACTACTTAAGGGTTGAGATTTCAAAATCTGAATTCTGGAGGGACACACACAGACACTGAGATTATAACTGTTGGTAAAAGTACAGAGCAACTGAAATTTTTATACGTATTGCTAGTAGGAATACAAAAGGCTACAGCTATGTTGGAGATAGTTCAGCAGTTTCTTATAAAGTTAAATATGTTTGTAGCATATGATCCAGCAATTTCACTCCTAGGCATTTACTTGAGAGAAACGAAACATACGTTCACACTAAACACTGTATATAATTGTTTATAGTCACTTTATAATCTAAAAACTGGAAATTATACAAAAGCCCACTGCTAGAGACTGAATGTTCCTGTCCCTCCAAAATTCATATATTCAAATCCGATCCCCAGTGTGATGTGATATTTGGAGATAAGGCCTTTGGGAAACTATTATCTTCATGTGTAAAATGGGATGTTATCTTACTTTTCTCGTTGCTGAGACAAAATTACCTGACACCCAATGTTAACAGAGGAAAGGCTTATTTAGCTCAGAGTTTGCAGAGGATTCAGTCCATAATTAGCTGGATCCAAGGCAGAGTGGCAGACAGAGGGGCACTGCGGAGGAGAAACAGTCCATGGTGGGCAGAAGGTAGCAAAGCAAAGAAGGGACCTTAGCAGCTTCTTTCTGCCCCTTTTATATTCTGTGTAGGCTACTGGGATGAGGGTGGTACCAAACCAATCAGTGGACTGATGTAGTAATCACCCACCCTTAATCCTACTACCTTTCAACCTAGCGTTGTGCCATGAATCAGCCACACACTCTGGATCCAGCCACCTCTGTAAAGCTCTGCCTGTGACCACAGGAGGCTTTGGGGGCACATCTAGACACACGCCATAACAGATGTTGAAGTACATTTCCCCAAAAGTTAAATTCGTTATTGCCTTGTGAATACAAAAGGAAGATTTGTCAGATGTTATAGTCAACTCGGTCATTAATAAGTAACACAGTAAGATGTGAAACCAGTTCAAAGAGCGTGTGAGTAGCCACATAAGCCTCATTTAATTATTAGAATCTCAGGATAAGTTTCACGTACTGGGTTAAGCACAAACACAGTAACATCCGGCACAGTCATAAATCTTTGGGGTTATTTGTTCTATCAAACATAAATTATTTGTTTCTCATCTCTGCCAGATGAAAATAGATAAATGAACCTCTTCCCCGACAGAGACAACAGAAAACCAAGTCTCAGTGCGGGACCGAAAGGACATCCAGGAACTTAGTTTGGCTGTTCCCAAATTTCACATAATTTTTCTCATAATAATATAACTTCTGGATAAGACTTAAGAGTTTTAAAGAAGTTTGTATTTATGAACACTGAGATCGGGGCCTGGCACAGTGTCCAGTAGATGCCCACGGTGATGCTAGGAGCAGGCTCAGGGGCCGGAGCTGTCCACTTGGGGCCCACTGGTGATCCCTGCGCTTTCCAAAAGTCTGTGGGTTTTGGTCCCAAATATATTTATTCAAGTTGCATTGCTCATGGCGATTACTTGACTTTGTTTCATACTACAAAACATAATGGAATAAGGATGTGACAAAGAGCTCTTTGTTTCTGAGGAAGGTCTGATAATGACAAATCACTGAAAATATTGTTAAAAATCAGAGAGATCATTGTTAATGACTGGAGAGAAAAAAATCCAACTCTAGAAGCATCCCACATTCGGTATGCTTTGCAAATGTTTTTAATTTCTGGTACCACTATAAAGAAACCAAAATTGAAAGTCAGCCATTAAAGATGTGTTCTGGGTTTGTTCTTTGCAAGGTTTACACTGAGGGAGAAGTTCTTGGCATTACTTCAAAAGATCATATGCTTTATGTTAAGATAAAATAATCAGGAAATTTACGTGCAATTTTTATGATTACCTGCTTTAATCCACTTTTTTATTTAAATGATTAGCCACTAGTCATGGTTTTGTTGGTTACAGGGTCTTTACAATATATAGGAAGGGAGCTGGAGAATTAGCTCAGTGGTAGAGCATTTGCCTAGCAAGCACAAGGTCCTGAGTTTGATCCCCAGCACTTGCCCCCAACCAAAAAAAAAAAAGAGAATACATAGCAAGGATAGGGGAATCCTGTAGGGGTAACAGTTAAGAGCTTAAATCCATAGCTATGGTGATAATTAGTCAGCAGAAAAAATCTCAACTTGATAAACCAATACATAATAGAAAACACCCCTTATTTGGAGATAAGAAGTTAACTTATATAAGGAGTCAAAGCAAGGATTAAAGTTTGTGTCTCTTGAGCATTTGACTAGGGTCTGGTGAGGTTTGGAGTGAGAACACTATTATAATGTTTGACATTGCTTGATTATTTCAAACATGTAGATATATGTTACTTCAGTAAAGTAAATGAGAGAAGTTATGAATATAGGCTAAACCCATTGCTGCAACAAACTGTCTGACACCCACAATTTAAAGAAGGAGAAATTTATTTGGCTTGTGGTTTCTGAGTGTTCACTCCATGGAGAGCTGGCTCCAAGGCAGAAACATCTTGGTAGGAGGGTGTGGCAGAATAAAGATGTTTTAGTTCATCACAGCCAGGAAGTAGAGCAGAGCAATAGTGCCAGACAGAAAGGAGCCAAAGACCATATACACTACCTGTTATTTTCTGTGCCTAGATGTCCCCCCAAACCCTCATGCAGTCGTAGGTGGGGCTTTTTCAGAGGCGGCTGAATCCAGAGTGGGTGATTACTAAATTAGTCCACTGACTGGTTTGGCACAGTTCTGCTGGGATCAGGATGTGATACTAGGATTAAGGGTGTTAGGATTAAGGGTGGGAATGCTACCCACACTAAAATGGGCAGCCCGGATAAGATATAAGGGACAGAACGATGTTTGCCCATCTCTCTCTCCCTTGCTTGCCTTGCTGCCTTCTGCCTGTCTGCCCTGCCACCCTGCCTCAGACCCAGCTGATTGTGGACTGAAACCTCTACAACTGTAAGCCAAATAAACTTTTCCCTCTTAACTTTGGATGTTGGGTATTTTGTCTCAGCAAAGAGAGAAAAGTAACAAAGATAGTACCCAAGCTCATGACTTCATTGCCCATCCGGAAACACCCAGAAGAGGGTTTTACTAATTTCCGAGGTCAGTCATGGTGAACCTTTTTAGAGCTTTCAGTGATAACAAACAGCCCACCACGGCACATGTGCCACAGGTTCGCCCCCACTGTCCTCGGTGACTCCCAAGCCAATCGCACACAGATAGCTATTCTACTTCTAATCAAATGCTATTACATTCCTATGTTTGTATTCTCTTCAATTAATACTGTTTACCATATTTGTGTTTGCAATAGGACTCTCTTTAATATCTATTATCTTTGATGTTTTTAAAATATTTCCACAAATTTCTATGATTCTCCCCATTAAAAGTGAGCTGCTGCTGACACACGGGACATGGAAGGGATGAAGTAGTGCGGCTTCCAGTGACAAATCACAACCTATTTCAGCTTTCATCTTACTCTCTCTTTTTAAATCATTCACTTGGGGACGGCAACTTCCCTATTACAAGAATTTTCCAGCTGACTTATGAAGAGTGAGCATGAAGAACTGAGACCTCCAGACAATAGCCACGTATGTCAGCATGGAGCCAGATCCATCAGCCCGGTTCAAGGAGATGATTATAGTCCTGGAAGAGATCTTGACTGCAGCCTCATGAGAAACCGGATCCCCCAGTGAAGCCACACTCAAATTCATGATGCACAGAAACCGTGAGGTAATAAATGCTTGATGCTCTAAGCCATGTACTTCCGGGGTCATTTCTTATGTAACAGTAGATAACTAATACACTATTAGAGCACCGTAGATAAGGCCCACCTGGCCTTTTCTCCAGAATAACTCCAGTTGCAGACACTGGAATGCACTGGATTAAGTAGACATGATGGATAGTTCCTCCCAGATTGAAATGAAGGTCAGCTCCGAAGTACAAATTATGCAAAGAGCGCTACGAGAATACTTAACACTTCCATAAGATTTATTTTAGTTTATTCAGGCCTTAGCATCTTTCCTTAAGTCATTTGCAAGTTAAAATATAACAGCTTAAAAACTAGTGTCTCGAAATTTTTCTCTTCCTTGTTCTTTTGATTTACTTACCTATTTAAAAGACAGAGTTCACTAACGAAGATTCTCCACACACCTGAACTACATCCTCAACGAGAAAAATAAGGGATAGTAAGGAGCAACAAAGCTATTAATCAGATATTGTTTTCAGGTCTTAGCAGGAGACGGTGGCCGAGGCTGTCTGTAACTTGCAAAGGATTCATTATTTGTTTAAAATTTCAAATCTCCCTGCTAGAAATTCCATATATTGACACAGGGAGGTGACAGAGAAAAGAAATAGAGATAGTCCACTCGTGTCCCCAGGTATCACACGCCAGCTGGTTCTGACAACGTCTCCATGGTGCATGCTGCAGATTATGCCCGCGGGATGCCTTGTGTGTCACCACACCTTTGGCTATCATCTATTTCACACCTCAAGGCCATCTCCTGTGTCAATTCAGATAGCCAGTTCACACAGTGTGATTCATTGTTGTCTACCAAGCACGGCACCGACTTTGCAATGAATCTTTTCCCTACAAGTCTCTTTCCCATAAACTCAAACATTTTTATCCTATTTGTCAAGAGGTGTTAGTCTGTGTTTTCCCAAATTCAATCCAGTTGTTATATTTCCTTGCATTTCTTCCCACAGACGATTACAAACACTCCCTCCGAGAGACTTACTGGTAACATCTTTGATAAGCCACGTCCTAATTGCATGAGTCAGAGAGGGACAAAAATCTCACTCCAACTCCATCAAGCCTAAGAAGGACTTTATTATCTCACATAACAAAGAAAAGCAGGGGCACAGCTGGGGACAGGCGAAACAGGAGTATTCACACAGCCACAACTCTAACCCCTTCATTTCTGCTTCTCTGCTTGCAAAAGTCATTCTCTCCTATCCCAAGGACGTTTTGGAATGAAGGGAATCTGAAGAATATTGTCCAGCTGTTACACACTCAGAGGTCTGCTTGCAGGATGAAAATCTTTAATTTCCATCCATTAGAGTATTCTGTCAATGAATTTCAAATGGTCTAATGCAGTTCATGTGCCCATTCTGCAGTCAGAGAGAGGATAGGGCCCTGGGGAAGGCATGAAGGTGGGTTAGCTGGAAACTCATAGATGGGAGAGGGGAGAATTATTGTCAGGTAAAGTAGGGGGAAGATGGAATGATGTGCAGATGTGATGGTTAAGCTTAAACTGATGAGTTGATTGGCTTGGGAGTTGCTTAAAAAAATAGTAGAGCACACTTCTGGGTGTGTCTTGGTGGGTCATGGTGGTGTGACTTTGGGTACTGTATTTCAGCAGTTCTCAGCCTTTTTTCCTGGAGGACAATTTTTTCACAGCCAGTGGGCAGGGGTGGGGATAGAGTCTGAGATAATTCAAAGGGCCTCACAACCTATAGCCCTCACAGGCACAGAAAACAGTAGAGTCCATGCTCGTAAGAGAACCTAAAGCTGATCTGATACTAGGCGGCACTTAGGCAGTGATGGGGGTGATGAGGAGTGGCTGAAAATACAGATGAAGCTGTGACCACTCAACTGCCCTTCAGTGCTCACTTCCTGCTTAACAAGCCAAAGGCTGGTAGCAGTCCATGGCCTAGGGTTTGGGAAGCCCCTACTATATCTGGTCCCTGGCCCATTCCTCTCTGCTGCCGATCCCCAGGCTCAGTTTCCAGCCTCCAGGAGGTGAGTATGTTTGCTACTCTACACCCTTCTGCTGGAGGCAGCAGAAGGACCCTTTCTGCCTTGGGGCCAGCAGACCATGGACTAAACTCTGAAACCACGAGCCAAACAAACGTCTCCTTTAAATTGTGAGTGTCAGGAACTTTGTCCCACCATGAAGAAGCTAAAAAAATATAATAGCAGACAAACGACATTGAACTAACTACCCATAGAATTAGAGAACATATTTGTGAAACATATCTGCTAGGGGCCTAATCTCCATATAAAGAACTCTTACAAATGAAAAAGGAAAAGAAAAACAACTAAGTTTTTTTAATGGTCAGAAGACTTTAACAGACATTTATTTCTCCAGTGAAGATGTAGAGATAGCCAATAAACTTAGGAAAAGAAGTTCAGCATGAGTACTCGTTGGGAAAATGCAAATCACACACTGAGACAGCACTTCGTACCCACAAGAATGAATGGCTATAATGAAAAACAAACAAACAAAACAGAACATGAAAATAAAAAGTGTTAGTGGGGATGTGGAGAAATTTTAGAATCCTCCTTAGCACGAATGTTAAATGGTGCAGCGGCTCTGCAGAACACTTTGGTATTTTTTCAAAAAGTTAAACAGAAAGTTACTATTTGACACAGCAAATCCACCCTTTGGTAAAAACCCAAGAGAAGGGAAACCACATGTCCACACAAAAACTTGTTCACAAGGGCTCATGGCAGCAACCGTTTCAATAGCTCCAGTGGCCCATAAACTGCTGAAGGAATAAATAAATATAGTGTATCATTACTGTGGAGTATTATTCGTGCATAAAAAGGGATGGAGTTCTGATCCTGCTACAACGTGACTGAATCTTGGAAACAGTATTTTCAGTAAATTATGCCAGACATCAAAGGCCACATAGTGCTTTGTTTTGTTTGTATGAAATGCTCAAAATAGCTAAATCCACATAGAAATCAAGCAGATCACCAGTCGCCAGCAGCTGGAGAAAAGAGGAAATAGGGAGGAAACACCCTACTGACGGGTGTTGGGTTTGGGGGCGATGGAAACAGTGCTCCAGAAGTAGATAATGGTGAAAATCGCACAACCTTGTGAATACACTAAGAAACACTGAAGTATAGCTTTTAACACAGTAAATTGCCCACACATTAATTGGCTCTTTTCAGATGAACAATCGAATCGATCTTTTAAGAATTCTAGATGAAAAGAAACATATATATATATAAAAATATATGTATATATTTATATACTTATATATATACATTCTTTCATGAGTTTTCATTTAATCCATTCTGGAAGAAGTTCTTGTCAACACTCTTACAAGATTCCTTAATCATGGATGGTCACGAACTCTAAGGTATTTTTTTTCAAACTGTAATGATGACGTTATTCCAACAAAAGGGATCCCCTTGTAATCCTTTAATATATTTGCAGAAGGAAAGAGAGAGAGATTCAAATACTTTGAATCATCCAGCACGCTGCTAGTGGGGAGGAAACTAGACATTATAAATCTTAGAGGTAGTAAGACCAGCAAAACTTGTTATGAAGTGTGCCTACTACTGTCCGGAGCAAGAAAGAGAGAAGAGGAGAGACAGAGAGAAGAGGAGAGACAGACAGACAGACAGACAGACAGACAGACAGACACACACACACACACACACACACAGAGAGACAGAGAGAGAATTCTTAGATTTATCTTAGTTTAAATATAAATTTCTTTAGACTAGAAAACCATCCATTTCGATTAAATCATCCACACAGGAGTTTAGATACACATTGTTTAAAAGTTCAAACTACAATTTTCTCATTTATTTAGAAGCAATTTTAAAATTAGCATGTGAATATTAAATTATCAAAGTGATTATTTGTATTAATTAACCTAGCTTTCCCAGGACACAAAAGCTGCAGTGAGCATTATTTATATATTCTGCAAAATCTACTCTTGGGGTAGATGGTGAGTAAAAATAATAGCACTGATTGATTGACCAGGCATAGTAGTGCATACCTGTGATTCTAGCAGTCTGAGAGGCTGAGGCAGGAAGATTGCAAATTCAAGCCCCACCTGGATAATATAGCAATTTAATATGATCATATAATATAATATGAACATATCTCAAAATGTAAAAAAAAATTAAAAAGGACTGAGTTTGGAGATGTTGCGCAGTGCGAAGTCACTGGGTTTAACACCCAGTAATGAAAAAGAAGGTAGGGGAGGAGAAGGGAGGGGAGAGGAGAGGAGAAGGGAAAGGAGGGGAGAAAAGGGAAGGGAAGGGAAAGGGAGTAGAGGGGAGGGGAGGTGAAGGAGGGAAAGGGAGGAAGAAAGGGAGGGAGGAAGGAAGGAAGAGAGGAAGGAGGAAGAGAGAGAGGAAGAGAGGGAGGAGGGGATGGAGGAAGGGTTTTTAAAAAGTCTCCTATTAGCACCCCTGCCACTTTCAAAGCTTCCTACAAAGAACAAGTAGATGTTGCCACAGATCCTGTGAGAAAGAGCACTCAGCAAGTGGAAGATTTTATTACTCTGGGATTCATTTTCCTTAAAGATGAACTGGTGTTCCTACCTATAACTTGATAAATTATTGTCATGGCTAATAAATTCTACCCATGGAAAGTAAGATGGCTTTCCAATATTCTGAGGCAATTTCACTTAGGGAAAAAAAAACAAAATGAAATTTACAAGTACAATTATGGCAGAGTTTGCGTCATTCTGAATTATGGTTTCTTAGCAGACGTTAGTTCAAACATCTTTGTCTCGGTAGTCAGGGAAACTTCTGGAATCAAGTGTTTTCCCACCACATTCCGTAAGAGGTCAC
>PVJO010032749.1:0-12828 GCA_004026905.1 Hystrix cristata | reverse complement strand
CTTCTTTGGAGCACAAGTGTAAACACTGGTTAATTTATCTGTTTCCCTGTAGATAATTTCATTTCCCTGAAGCACCTCTCCATCCCTTTATGGGCTCCTGGCCAGCGCATGGGTAATGGCCTCTAATTACATTGCAAGTGAGGGCATCCATCGCGTTGTGTCTTGCCCACTTTGAAAGGACATAAATTCAGGTGCTCAGATAGAAGAAAAACAGATGCTCCTCACACGGGAGAGAAGGCAGAGTGTGCAAAGCCAGGAAAGGGAACTGGCAGAGACCAAGGGAGTCTTCCAGAAAGTGAAGGGGAACAGGCAGCCACTCCGTCTAACAGGACCATGCCAAAGTCAGTTCATGCCAGGGGCTAACACTGAGTACAGCTCAGCTCAAGGACTTGGTTTCTGTTCTTCGGGGAAGGCATATGAAATCTACATTGTAACCACTTCCTGGTATCCTGGAGAAAATCTTGAGGCAAGATGCTTTTATGTAGGTTAGTGAGGGGACCCACTATGTTAGTCTGCTTCCCATTGCTGTAACAAAATACTTGAAGCTGGAAGTTTGTAAAGAAAGGAGATTTATTTGGCTCCCAGTTTTGGAGGTTGAAAGTCTGAGATGGGGTTACCCTCTCAGTTTGGCCTTTGGGGAGGGTCCCCGGGCAGGTGGCATCATGGTTCAAGTACATGCAAGACAGATACTGATCAAGTGACAAGACAGTGAGCCAAGAGAAGGAGGTGTCTGTCTTGCTCTTTTATGACAGCTCTGTCTTTCTCAGGAACTAACAAAGGTCTGATGAGAACTACGTTAATCCCTCCTGACCACCGATGGCCTTTTGCTAAGCTCCACCTCCTAAATGCTCTATTACTTCTTACATTGCTGCACTGAGGAGCTCCCAACACCTGAACTTTGTTTCAACACATGAAACTGCATCCAAACATAACGGTCACCTTGCCCGTTTCTATGACAGGAGGGAAATTTGGGTGACGGACCCTGAACGCAGGACAGGGACCCTGATCTACCCAAAAGGCCTAATGTGAGGAGATTCTTGATAAGAGAGCTGAAGATGCTCCCTCCACAGGCACCCAGGGGCACCGTGCGCGACGGAATGCAGACACAGACTGCACTCTCCCCAGCAGCTGCACCTCCCCCAGCCTGCAACTCCACTGACCATCTGAGCTCAGGATGATTGCAGCAGCCCTGTGGCTGGCCTCCCCGACTGGAACCCACAGCTTTTTTGCCTTCTCCACAGCAAACCTCCTCCTTCCCTCCATATTCTTTCAACTTCTTCCTTGGGCTCGATGTTACTCCATGGTGCTCACTCATTGCCTTGGTCTTATACTGTCAAAGCCTTTCTCACCTTGCACTGGTGTCTGGTGCTTTTTCCACTAGACAGTGCTGCAATTAGCAGAGGATGCCTCCTTCGCTGGCGTGTTCCCAGCAGTAACACAGTGCCAGGCAAGCGCCAAATGTCCACTGAAGGAAAGACTAGACTGGATGATGGATAGATGGATGGAACATAGCATATCACAGACTGTGAATACTTAGAGCAGTAGGCCATCACTTTTAGGAAACAAAGTCTTTGAGTGTCAATGACCCAAAACTAAAACATCTTATATATCATATTGGAAACTAAGAATTCTTACATAAACTCTCCACTGATTTGTTGGTTGATCTTGAACTCATTTTCCTGTCATGACTAGAATGAACCAAATTCTAAGTCCAATAACAATAGACTAAAATAACCCCAAAACTATTCTAATAGAAAAATCAGGAAAAAATACTGTATTAAGTATATAACAATTTTTAAATGCATAGATGAGCTCATGAAAAATAAAAACCTGTAGATGCCAGAAACAAAGAAAGAAATAAGTATGCTTTGGTTGTACGTTTAGTAGGATGGCCCCAGTTAAGTAGAGGGTTGAGGTTAATATTTACAAAGAACCAGGTAATAGAATACTTGAAAACAAAAAAGATGATAAAATTTAACTACAGAGTTTTGAAGAGCACTCAAATAGAAGTTCCTAAAGTAAAAAAAGAGTGATTTAAATATAAAAATATGAGTTCAATACCAATGCACATACTTTTAAAAGAAGAATAGTAAATGAGAAGAAAGAATCGAGAAATGTATGAAAAATGAGATTGAGATGACAAATATAAAAAAAAGGCTGAGAAATTGGGTTAGTAATATCAACAATATAGTGAAATAGGAACTCTGGTCCTCACCCGCCAATAGAAACGCTAATTTAACAATAATATATGAAGCAAAATACTTTTCCAAAAAATTTCAAATCTGCAGAAGTTTCCCCGCCTAGAGAAACAGCACTGGGGATAGTCGGACTGAACAAGTGGGAAGAGCATCATCGCCTTGCTGGCGCCAGGACTTCGCACACCTGCAGGGTGTGGGACCCCACTGAGGAGCCGAAGGAGCCAGCAGGCGAGCCGCCCAGCTCGGGAACTGTGGGAACCAGCACAATTCAAGCATCTAGGTGAAGCTAAAAACAAGGGGAAAGGGTGGGCGGCTAACCACAACTGGTGTGGCTCTCAAAATGGGGATAAGGGGAAACGCGGAGGTTTCTACCCCAGCAGGAAAGGAGAGGCGCGGCCCCTGTGCACAGCTATTAAAGAGGGCCTGAGGGAAAAACACTGCTGTCAAAGCCAAGCCACAGACTGGGAGAGGGCCCGTTCCTCTGCTACACAGGCACCAAGGCAAACTACAAGGAACACGAAGAATCAGCAAAGCTTAACACAGTCAAAGGAACAAATGTCTAACAACTGATCCTAAAGAAAACGAGATCTTGCCAGGCGGGGTGCCACATGCCTGTAATCCCAGCACTCAGGAGGCTGAGGCAGGAGGATCACGTAAATTCAAGGCCAGCCTGGGCTACATAGTGAGTTCAAGGCCGTGTGAACTACAAAGTGAGACCCTGTCTCAGGAAAAAGAAAAAAAAAAAGGGCTAGGGGGTAGCTCAGTGGTAGGGCATGCACAAGGCCCTGAGTTCAATCTCCAGCACCAGAAAAGAAAGAAACAAACAAATCATTCAAAATCTCAGTGAGTTAAACAAAATCAGGAAAACAACACATGAACAAAATGGACGTTTCAGGAAAAATAACTATAAAAAAGAACCAAACAGAAATTCTGGAGCCAAAAGACTACGTTAAACAGAACTAAAAAAAATTAAACTGAGAGTTCCAACATCAGACTTGATCAAGCATAAGACAGATTAATTAAACTTGAAGATGGGTCATTTGAAACGAATCAGAGGAATGAAAAGTAAACAATGAAAAATTGTGGAGAAAGCATAATGAGATATCTTTAAGTGAGCAAATACGCATATTGTGGATGTCTGAGAAAAAAAGAAATTATTTAAAGAAAAAATGGCTACAATCTTCCCATATCTGTGAAGGTAAATGGACATCCAGACTCATGAAGCCTAAAAGGTTCCAAAAAGCATAAACCTAAGAAATAAACACTGAAAAAACTTGACAATCAAATTGTCAAAAATGAAAGAGTTTTGAGAAACCACCAAAAACAAGGGGCAAACCAAGATAAAAGCACAGGGACTCCTAAGTAATTGTCCCCTACAGAATTATCGATTTGAGGCCGTGGATTTAGCTCAGTGGTTAGAGTGCTTGCCTAGCAAGTGCAGGGTCCTGAGTTCAATCCTTGGCACAAAAAAAAGAAAAAAAGAAAAAAACAGAATTATCGATTTGAATATCTATCCATGTATAAAAATATCTTCATTTGAGTGAGATCGAGGTTGATTCTCTCCCTCACCTTCTGTTCACACTTGGTCCACATGCTGCTGACATTAGGGTAATGGATCACCTCACTATGCACACAGAGACAGGAAGGGGACCACACAACAGCCACCATGAGCCATGGAGTCTATGGGCCCATCGAGAGGGGCACAGCCTGGCCCAGGTGAATGGCTTTAGCTGAAGAGGAGTGCAGAGAAAATGGCTGAGCAACAGAACCAGCTGCCCCTCTGTGCTCTGCCCATCTCCACTGCCACCCCAGCTGATGGTCAGGACCACAGCTGAGAGCTTTGCTCCAGCCTCTGGCAAGCCAAGACCTGGGAGAGGTTAAAGGGTCTCCTAGCCCAGACCACACCCTCGGATTTCACCATCCACACATTTCAACCTGGTGACCTGGTGCTGATAGGGACCCGAAAGCACGACAAACTCCAACCAGCCTGGGAAGGCCCCTATCAAGTGCTCCTACCCACCGAGGTGGCCATTGGGACTGCTGAAAAAGAGTGGACTCACTATACTTGAGTCAACAGAGCCATAGAGGAGACTCAAAAAGTAAAAGATCATTGGGAAGAGTCAGGGTCATCTAAAAAGCCATTAAAACTGACTCCAAAAAGCAAAAGAACATGAGCTAGTTTCCTCTCTGGAGGTTAATGAGGCTGGGATGGATTACTATAGCAAAAACTACAGATTGGAGTGTGGGATTAGGAGCTTGGAAATAGACTCTAGACTACCCTGTTAAACTGATAATGTAACTAAAACCACAGCCCCTCTAACTTTGAGATTTGATGCCTGCCGAGTTCTAATATGTGGAGATTTAAAAAGGCACAGCTCTCACAGGCAGAAAAATATGTTTGCCCAGAACCCCATTCAGGTTACACATCCCTCCTCAAACTAGCTGGAGTGATGTCGGGTGGACCACCCAATATAAGAAGTGGACAGCAGACAACAGCTGGGGGCTTCTAATTGGGATACCCCTAAAAGACTATGTATGTCCAAGGGCTCCCCTCCATCTAACTGCCAAGACCTAGAATGCAATCCTACACTCTTAACTATCAATAACCCAGCCATTCAAGACCAAGGACCAGATAGAGTGGCATCTCGAGTCTATAGGTTAGGGGCAAATGTTGCAGGATTAGACCCTCTAGGCCAGCTGGTCCTTAGTATTTAATCCAATTTGTCTCAACCAACCCTACTCCAATCCTAAAGCCCAACTCCCAGAACAGTGATCCTAAAAGGTAGAAATAGTCCAAATAAAGGACAGGAGGCAGACTTTAGAGATTGAGACAGAAACAAGGAGGCAAATGCCTGCGTTGAAGGTATTGTTTTCAGTGCAGGCTCTTAACAAAAGTGATTGCTAACAGAGGGACAAGAGAAATAAGAAATGGAAGGAAAAAATGGAAACAAACCTTTTGTAAATAGGGAGGGAAGAGGGGGTGAGGGGAGGGGAATGGGAAAAAAAAAAGAAGCAACAAGGTATATCATGTAAAGGTACAAATCCCCAGTGATGAATGTTATCAATATGTATATCAAAAATGTACCATTAAAATAAAATTTTTTAAAAAAGTGATTGCTGTACAGGTGCCATGGCAAGACCACAGGTGGCTCCTTCCCTTAGGGGGGATGCTGATCCTGACGGAATTCAGTACATGGTGGCCCTACATCAGGACAAAGATGCTTGGGGAAATGAGACCTGTAAGAGTCTGTTGCTGCTGCTCCCTGTGCCATGGGAGACGGACCTGAGGGAGAGGCCTCCTTTCTCTGTAGAGGATGTGAGTTATTCTTCTCGCCTCTGGGTGGGGAGAACAATTTGCTGAACCTGCAGGACACTTGACTTCCTGCACCCACTGGTGGGCCACACAGCTACTCAACCTTTACCATCCTCTGGGCTGCTGTCTGGTACACTGTGGGGAAAGGAACCTCCAATTTATTACCTCCCAGTTGGACCAGGACGTGTGCCTTGGTTCAGCAGGCCACCCCTTCACCCCGGCCTTCCATCAGATCCCAAAACAAGAGACTTCTCAAGTTCAGAGATTCTTACCGGGATTCTTTGTCCCCCACATATTGATTCAATCAGAGGAGTCCCCAGTGAATTTAAGGCATGAAATCAGGTATGCTGGATTGAAGTCAATACTCTTCTGGTGGACCACTATTAATAAAAATGTAGATCGAATAAAGTATATCTGTTTCAATCAGCAGAGGCTTATTAACCATACAAGAGAGGCAATTCAAGGCATCGCTATCCAACTAGATTCAATTAGCCTGATGGCCTAGAAAAACTGGATTGCTCTAGAGATGATATTGGCAGGAAAAGGGGGTGTCTGTGTTATGTTAGGAAGAAAATGTTGCAGTTTTACCCCTAATAACAGCTCTGTACGGGACCATCACTAAGACATCACGGGGCCTCATTATGTTAGCTAATGAGCTTGCTGAACACTGGAATTGATGAGCTGTTTACAGGGTGGCTAAAACATTGCTTTGGAACTGGAAAGGCTTCAACTCTGGCATCCCTTATGATTAGCTGGAGTCTTAACTGTCATCAGGTGCCACGTCTTTCCCTGTGTAAGAGGCCGGCCCAAAGACTGAGACCGCCCTGAGAAAATGTCTGTGGCATATCAACAACATAGTCTCTTGCTATTGGAGGAAGGAGTCAAATCATTGTCTTATGATGAAGAAAGTCAATTAGCACTAGAAAGATTTGAAAACTCGAAAAAACACATGAAAATGAGACAAAGGATCCTATAAGAAGAAGACAGACTGTAAGAGGTAAAAAGTATTTTCAATTGGTCCATATTTCAACAACCGCTCTAATATACCCTTATTCTTAGACTTAGCTCAGTCGGCTAGCGGACAAGGACATGCAGGCTGTACAAAGACTCACGCCAGAGTCTTCTGGAATCCTGAGAAACCAACAGGCTAAGAATAACTATAAACAGAAATACAGAAGGAGGAAGGGATAAGAAGAAAAAGGGAGATGGAGGGAAACAACAGGTGTGGAATGAAAGAGACTGCTTGGGATAGACTGTGAACCCCGATCCTAGGCCGTGGGAGATGGGGGGAGGGACTCCTGCGAGTTAGGAATAAAAACACAGTTTCTCGACTGGAGTGTGCCTATGTATAGACACTACTGTGCAAGACTTTGAGTTAAAAGCCTTACTTTTGCTGCAGAAATAAATACATTAAGATAAAAAATTTAAAATCTTCATTTGAGCAAATGAAACCAGGATAAAATTCACAGTACCTGGTTATAGCATAGGAATAAAAGATACATTAAAGAGGGCAGAAAAGACAGCTTTACATTACCCATAACATCTCTCCTACCCGAGAAAGTATGAAGAGAAGTACCACTCACTTGGGGGAAGGAGAGGGAAGTAAACATAGAGCTTTTCCTTACAGGCCTTTACCAGGTCACCATAGTAAAATCCAGCACTGGAAAAGACCCCCAAGTTTCCTGACACCATATAAGCACAGAATGAGTGTCTAGCCCCATCCAGAACCCAGGCAGGAACCCACAACCACACCACGAGAGACAAGTTCTGGTCTGCCTCATTGCTGGCTGACCACAGCAGCCACAGACTCACAATGACTCACAGTGTCAGACAGACTGCAGCATCCAAAGGCTTGGAGTCCAGGCTGGCATGGCAGCAGCATAAAGTATCCCACAACAGGCAGCAGTGACCACAGTGGGGCTGGGCTTATAATGTTCGCTAATGCCATAATGGCTGCACCCTCACACAGCCTTGGAGAATACAACAGAAGACCTGCCTAGACTTTCCGGACAGGCTTACTGTTGAAGACCAACTAAATCCAGACATCACAGGTGAGAATAAATACCTACTCCCTCAGTGTTCATCAACACACATGACCACAGAACAAGGGTGACTTCACCAAGTAGATAAAATGACGTTCCGATAACTGACTCCAAACAAACCGATTCGTGTGAAACGCTCCATGAAGAACTCAACATAGAGCTGGACGTGATGGCATGTGCCTGTAATTCCAGCACATGTAGGAGGCTGGGGGAGAAGGACAGCTAGTCTGAGCACAGCCTGGGCAATTTTGTGATTTGGAGAGACCCTGTCTCAAAAGCAAAAATAAGAAGGAGCTCAAGGCAAAGGTCTTGGGCTCCGGGAGATGAGTAAACTTCAAGAAAATGCAGAAAACAGCTCAGAAATGTAGCCTAGAAATTTAATAGAGAGATTGGAATAATAAAAGAGCAACAGAAGTTCTGCAACTGAAAAATACAATGAATGAATACAAAATGTAATAGAAAGCATCAACAGCAGAGCTGATTAAAACACAAGAAAAGAAATCCATAAAGCAAGGGCTGATTATTTGAAAACACACAGAGATTTAAAAAGAGCAAAAGAGAATAATAAAGCTTCGGGGTTCATAGGACAACAACAAAAGAGCAAAGATACAAGTCACTGTCTTTCAAGAGGGAGTAGAGGAAGATGAAATGGAACAAAGACCTTTTTTTAAATAATAGCCTTTATTTACACTATCAGTTTCTCACACCAGAGAAAATATGGTATTTAAACATGTGTGTCCGATTTATTTCACTTAAGAATATGGTCTCAAGATGCATCCATTTACCTAGAAATATCTCAAGCTTATTGTTCTTTATGGCAGAGTGCTATTCTCTTGTATTAAAAAAAAAAAAAAAAAGCACATTTTCTTTATCCATTCCGCTGTCGATGGGCATTTGGGCTGTTCCCAAGATTTAGCTATTACAAACTGTGCTGCTATAAACATGGGTGTGCATGAATTGCTGTGGTATGATGCTTTTAATTCTCTTGGGAAGATACTAAGAAGGGGAATAGATGGATCAAAGGAACCTCTAGTCCTAGTTCCCTGAGGAATCTCCACACTGATTTCCATAGCGGTTGCACCAGTCTACATTCCCACCAACAGTGGAGAAGGGTTCCTTTTTCTCCACAGCCCCTCCAGCATTTGTTACTGGCTGATTTGTTGATAATAGCCATTCTTTCTGGAGTGAGGTGGAATCTCAGGGTTATTTTAATTTGCATCTTTCGAATGACCAGTGATCTTGAACATTTTTTCATATGTTTATTTGCTGTTTCTACTTCTTCATCTGAGAAGTGTCTATTCATTTCAGTTGCCCACTTTTGGATTGGGTCTTTAAATTTGGGGGGTCTGATTTTTTTGTGTTCTTTATATATTTGAGACGTTAGTCCTTTGTTGGAGGAATAGCGGGCAAAAAATTTTTTTCCACTCTGTGGGTTGTCTCTTTGCTCTGTTGGTGGTTTCCAAATATATTATATTGGGAAAGGGAACAAGGGAGGGGGAGGGGCAAAGGAACAGAGGGACAAGAGAAGTCAGAAATGGAAGGAAAACATGGAAATGAGGCTTTTGTAAATAAGGAGGGGGATGAAGGGAGGGGAGGGGAATGGGAAAAAAAGAAGCAACAAGATATATCATGTACAGGTACAAATCCCCTAGGATGAATGTTATCGCTATGTACATCTAAAACATACCATTAATATAAAATTTAAAATAAAAGTAAAATAATAGCATAAACCTTTCAATTCTGGAATAGATTTTACTACTGTGGTACATGAAGGTCAAAGGTCTCCAGTCACATTCAATCCAAGTAATACTGGCCAACACTATATTATAATCAAACTGCTAAACATTAGAAATAAAAGAGGATGCTGAAATAAGAGAAAAGCAGCAAATCACATCAGTAAACCTAGTAGCAGACTTCCCAGGGGAAATATTACAGGCCAGGAGATACACAGACGATGTATACAAGGTATTGGAGAAAAAACTGCCAAACAAGAATGCTGTATTCAGGGGCTGGGGATTTAGCTCAGTGGTTAGAGTTCTTGCCTAGCAAGCACAAGACCCTGAGTTCAATCCCTGGCACAAAGACCAAAAAAAAAAAAAAAAAAAAAAAAAGAAGGCTGTATTCAGAAAAGATGTCCTTCAGAAATTAACACTTTCTCAAACGAAAGCAGAGAGAGTTCACCTGTTTTGCAAAACCTGTTTTACAAGAAACACTAAGCTGAAAGGAAAAAATACTGGTAGTAATACAAAAATGTTAGAAAGCATAAAGTTCACTGATAAAATAAATACACAAATTCATAATAGTCTAACAATGGAATTCTGGCATGTAAATCATTTATATCTTTAGTATAAAGGTTAAAGACAAAACCAGTAAAATGATAATATTATAGGCAGGTAAATTAGGTAGAAATATTATAGGCAGGCAGACAGGGCTGGGCCCTCAAGGGAGACAGTGTAGAAGGTGAGAACACATCACAACTGTGGCTGGAGGTGCATTTGTTGAAGGCCTCTAGATAAAGATAGAATGTACAGGCCTACTTGCCTCCTGGAGGGATGAACAGTAACTTGAGATTGTACTGTAATTGTTATCACCTGGTCCAGTAAAGTCCAGATAAACATCGGTCACCCGGATGCATCTCTTCTCAAAAATGCTTTTGTTCTTTCCATGTACCCTTGCTACATGACCTGCTTCCCTATTGAATCAATATTAACTAAGGGGCTACACTTGTAATCTTATGGGTTCATTATAGTTTGACCCACATTGTATTCACCTCATGATTTTGCTCTATAAAATATTCTTAGAGTAGTGACCTCTGTGGTAATCCACTTTCGGGAGCCCTCCTGTCTTTCAGGAGTTCTCTCTCTCAAATCTTTCCTACTCTTAACTTCTGTTGTTCTTTGGAATTCATTCTTTGATTTAAGAGGACACAGATTTGGCACATTTGACATCTACCGGGTTGGGAGTTATATTTCGCCTAAATCAATAATAACTATAGGGGCTGGAGATTTAGCTCAGTGGTTAAAGTGCTTGCCTTGCAAACACAAGGACCCAAGTTCGATCCCCAGCACCAAAAAAAAAAACCCAAAAAAAAAAAAATAATAATAATAATAACTATAATTTGTTAGGGGATATATAACATAAAAAGATATAAATTACAACATCAAAATTTCAAAATATGTATGGGTAGCAGTAAATGGGAAACTTATAAAACAATAAAAAGAACCAGGGATGGCTCTCAGGCTTCTTCGTTTTCATCTCCAGTACCAAAACTGAAAGAAAGAGAGAGAAAGAGAGAGAGGGAGAGAAAGTTAAATTGTTATCAGCTTAAAGTAATCTGTGATAATATTTTTAAGCCTCCTAGTAACAACAAGGCAAAATCCTATAATAGATACAATAAACATAAGAAAAAAACCAAAACATACTACTGGAGAAAAATCACTTAACCACCAAGGAAGACAGTGAGAGAAAGAGATGAATGAGGAATCTCTGAAACAACTAAAAATAATTAATGAATGGCAACAGTAAATTTTATCTATCAATAATAACTGTGCATGTGAATGGATTAAATGATCTTATTAAAAGACCTAATATGACTGAATGCATTAAAAAACTAATACACAACTATATGCTTTTCACGAAAAAAAATTTTTCACCTCTAAGTACACAGAAACTAAAAATGAAGGGATGGGTAAAGATATGGCACACAAACAGAAGCCAAAAGGGAGCAGGAGCAGCTATATTCATGTCAGATAAAATAGACTTTAAATCAAAAACTGTAATGAAAGACACATACGATCATCTTATAAGCAGAAAGGGATCAATTTCACAAGAGGATACAGCAATTATAAATATACAGGAAACAAACATCAGACACATTTATATATAAATCAACAATTAATAGATCCAATCTCTATGAGGAGACACAGACTACAATATAATAATAGTAGGGAGCATTAGTACCCTATTCTCAGTAATGGATAGATTGTCCAGAAAAAAAATTAACAAACAAATATCATATTTAAATTTTACTATTGACCAAATTGTTTGTCTGTTATGTACTAGGGATCGAACTTAGGGCCTTTACACTGCGTTGCATTCCTAATCTTTTTTTTTTTTTTTTTTTTGAGACAGGGTCTTCCTAAATTGCTAAATTGCCCAGAATGGGCTTAAATTTGTGATCCTCCTGCCTCAGCCTCCTAGAATGCTGGCAATATAGGCCTGCATTACCATGCTTGATTCCAAACAGACATTTATAGGACATTATAACCAACTGTGCACAATACACATTCTTCTCAATTGCCTATGTAACACTCTTTAGGATAGATCACATGTTACTCAAAGAGTCTTAACAAGTTTAAGGATATTGAAATTATATCAAGTATACATTCTGACTAATAGTTAGCTGCTTAGAGTCAATGGTTTGTAAGAGAGCAAATTCAATACAGGACTTTTTTTTTTTTTTTTTTATGCTGGGGATCGAACTCTGGGCCTTGTGCTTGCAAGGCAAGCACTCTAACCACCGAGCTAAATCCCCAGCCCAATACAGGACATTTATAAGTCACAACGTTCACCCATAAGCCAAACACAGGAAGAGTGCCAAAAGTCTATGCACTGGAGACCCAAAAGATCCAAGCAAGGGCTGGGAGCCCACAGCACTGTCCCATGTACATCTGTGCCTACAGATGATGGCTGAAGAAATCTTTGCTGGAATCAGAATACAGTGCTTACAGCAGAGGTGGCAACCAGATCTCCCCTGAAGCAACAGCAGCCATCTTCCATGACGGCAAGTCCCTGAGCTCCTTCCTCAATGAGAACAGCTGAGCTCCCTTCAGGAGAACCAGCCACAGCAGAGCTTCTCCTGGGAAACAGCCCGCCACTATCTTCTGCTCCTGTTCTCCCTTATGTTGCATTGGCAGCAATCTCGGGTGGATTCTCTACACCCAGAATTATACCAGCTCAGTCCAGCTGGGCGTTCTGGCTCAAGTTGACCACAGTAAGTCCACCACACTGACCACAGTAGTATAAAATTAGAAATCAATATGTTTGGGAAACTTTACAAATAAATGGGAAGCAACCAATCGTCATACCACAAGGACATATGTACCACCATGTTCATAGCAACACAATTTGTAATAGCTAAGTCTTGGAAACAACCTAAATGCCCAACAACCAACGAATGGCTAAAGAAAATGTGGTTTTTCTACACTATGGAGTACTACACTGCCATAAAAAAGGATAAACTAGAGTCATTCATATATAAATGGATGTTTCTTGA
>PVJO010032748.1:0-12854 GCA_004026905.1 Hystrix cristata | reverse complement strand
CCTAGTTGCTCTGGTAGGTCAAGTTAGGTTCATGAAGCTGCAATATTCCCCTATACCAATGTTGTGGAATATCTGTGGGATCCCAGACATGGGGACATTCAGGGGTTTCTGACCCCTAGATTGGTGTGAATCTGAACACTAGCTCCCTTCTCAGGATATCTCCCAACCACTGCAGCCTGTGCTCTGGGGATTTGTGTTGAGATGACATGAATTCCTTCTACAAAGCAATGCTATGTACAGATTCCAGGTCATTCCCTTAACTGAGATGTAAGTCTGCAATGGTTTTGAAATGTTCTGATATCTAGAATTGTCTGCATCTGCACTGATGGAATTTGCTTACATTCTCTCATTCACCCTTTTTCCTACAAAATGAATCCTTCCCCAGTTGGGGATCTAAGGGATGAGCACACATCGAATTGTTTCTCTGATATGAGAAACCATAACTGTAAATAAGGACAAAGTGGTGTAATAGATATTATATAAAAGGAAGATGGTGTGCAGAAGAGAGGAATACTAGAAGGGGAAAAGCAGAAAGGCAACAGGGGAAAGAGGGGAATGGGAAAATATGGAAAATGATGAATGAACCTGCTGTAAATAGGGAGGGAGGGAGCAGAGGGGAGGGGCAGGGGAGAGGGGGGAGAACCAAGATGCATCATGTATAGGTACAGAATAAATGTAATGAATGTGACCATTGTATGTAGAATGTATCAATACATGTTCTCAGTTTAAAATAAAATTAAAAAAAATTAAACTCAATGACCTAGGATGACAGCATAGAAAGAAAATTGCACAACAATTTATCCCTGATTTCTTTTTTTTTTGTTTTTTTCTACTTACTCAAAGAATTCCTTTCAAAATTTGTTTATGAGATCTATTAGTGGTAAAAATTCCCAATTTATTTTTGGCAGAAAATGCCTTTGCCTCAACAATTTTTGTACGGAGTAGCTACTTACAAATCTATGACCTAACAATTATTCTCCATTAATACCTTGAAGATAATATGCTGTCTTTTGGCTTTCAGAAAAATTACCTAATCTTCAAATTACCTTCTTTTGCCAGTGAGTCTGTCTTCTCTAATGGATTTTAGGACCTTATGTTTGTCTTTGTCATTAAACTCAAATATAATATGACTACATGTGGTTTATTTATTCTGCTTAAATTTGTTATATTTTTGGAATCAAAGAAATTGTGTCATTCTTTAATTACAGAGAACATTCAGCCATTACCTCCTAAAACATTGCTTCTCTCTTGTTTTCCTTCCTATTTTCTCTTTCAAACTTATGAATACACTTACAATTTACCCTTCATAATGTTCAGTTCTGACTTCTTGGGTATTTTCTATATCTTCTTCTCTAAGCACTGCATTTTTGGCAATTTCTTCACATCCATATTCCAACTGAGGAATTCTCTTTGGCTGTGTCTAAGCTGCTAGGTGAACAATATGTTAAGGTTTTTTTTTTTTTTTTAATTCCAGCGAATATAACCTTCATGATTAGAATTTTTGTTTCATTTTGAAATCTGACTGTTCTCAATTCACATGATGTTTTGGTGTTATTGTTTTTGCATTATTTTTACATCTTTAATATTTTTCATGTCCTAGATCTACTTCTCTTATTTAGTGTTCTGATTGAGACAGATGAGAAGGGTCTGACTTTCCCTTTTTTTCTTTTAATGGCTAGAGGGGACATGATTTGGCTTAGGGCTTCTTATTCTCCTCTCCCTTCCCCACCAGCAACCACCCCTGACCTTTGCCCCAGAATGGACTGAAGCAACAAGTTCCCTCTGGGTTCAGTGTCCTCCCACCACACCTGAGGTCGCTTCCGGCTGCCCTCCTGGACACTGTGACAGGAGGTGCCCCTCCCCTACTCCTGCCACTTCAGATTCTGCTGCTGCCTCTTCCAGGAAGCAGGGACACCCTAACAATGCTACAGTTTGAGAGGGAGGGATCTAGGTCCATGATTAAGATCACCAACCTCTGCATGCCCCAATACCCTAGAAGGAACACAGCCAGCCCTTCTGAAGATTCTCTTTTTCAAGCCTGCTGGTTTTCATGGAGACACAAGAGCTGTCTTGAATTTGCTGCTTTGACAGCTGTGGGCTGTCCCAGAGGCCCACACTCACTTGAACCAATCAGCAGGCCTGAATGTGAATCAATCACAGGACTACCTTGGACCAATCACAGGACTACTTTGGACCAATCACAGGACTACCTTGGACCAATCACAGGACTACTTTGGACCAATCACAGGCTTGCAGCTGTTATTTAAGCACCTTTCCCCCCTCACACTTCTCAGGTTAATCTAGGAGCATGCCCTCTTAGGTAATGACTGTCCTGTGCCACTTGTCAAATCCTGTTAAAATAGGTGTGGCTCTCCCATCCTGAGCTATGCTGCCATCATCCCACCCCACTCCCATTTTCTATTCTATACCTGACTTCTATTTCTGTCTCTGCTTCCCTTTTCTTTGACTCTTATAGGGCCTTGTGTCTTTTTTTAATGTTTAAGAATTTGTGCTTAGATATAGGCATCATTTTTTTTTTTATTGGAATCCTGTTTGGGATAAGAAGTATCCTTTTAGAGGACATTTTTATTTCCTACCACATTAGTACTAGTACTACATGGGCATTCTTTAGCATGGAGTTTCCCAGATCTTTCAGAATGGAAGTTAAAATTTACAAACTCCAAGAAAGAGGATGGATGCAGTTTCAGATTTTCGGGGGACCTGGTTTTGCCAGACACTGACAGCCAGGCTGAGACAAATTTCTTCGTGTCTCTCTTTGCTGTCAGGTAGATAGTTCTTGTATGCATCTTTGCAAAAACTCACGGGTCCTGTCGTCATACACAGGTGCCACTTGCCACTTCCATTCCACACCTCTGCAGTTCCATGTGCTCATTTCCTGACACTTTATGGCTATTAAAATGCAGCATTCTGTCAAGATGGTGAAACATCCCCAAGAGAGTCACAGTATCATCATCAGTTTATCTCTGTACACAGTTTTTTTCCTCTCTTTTCCCTTTCTCTTAACTTTTTAAATAATTCCTAATTCCTTTTCTTTTGAGCTGAATCCTGAAATTAAAAGAATATTTGTTACATTTCACCTATCTGAGCTGGATGTTGTCTTTCATATTGTGCCAGTTGACACTGTCACATAAATTTTATCACTTCTTTAGGACTTTATAGAGAATAAATAGATACTAGGAAATCCTGAAAGAAAGCACTACTGTCTGGGGCATCATGCCTGATTAGTTAATCGTACTATACTGTAATTCATTCAACCACTCAAGCTCTCAATTGAAAAGCATTCTACAAAGCTAGCACAAACAGGTGATGGTGATAAAAGAGAATGTAAAAATAATCAGGGCTGAATTCCTCCTTGATTTCCCAGTATCTGGGGATAAGTACATACTGACTATTTACATAATTGTAAATACGGAAGCAAGTAGTATCTGTTGCCTACTCTTGGGAGAAAAACATCTGAGCACTTCTGCCTGATGAATCTTCATGTCAGAGTCACTGAGGAAAATGCAACACGTCAAGTGATGGACGGAGCGACACTTTGCTCACACAGAAAAGAAGCAGAGTGACATGAGCTTCAGTGGCATGAGTCCGCAGGAGCCAACACAGAGTGATCACCTACATGCGTCCCTCTGTGCTACTTCGGAAGGACCCCTTTGCCTGCTGGGGACAGATGCAGTGGGCCTGGCAGGGTGCCCACATGACACCCACACTCAAGCAGAACAAAGGAACACACCTTGAGACTGAAACAGGAAAAGCACTCTTCTATGTTTTGGAAATGGAGGAGGAAGTCCTCCTGCTGGAGTTCTTAAGGATCACTTTAAACAGCTGCAGACATTATACCTGGAGAAACACATGAAATTAAAGAATTTATTACTCTCACTGAACGTAGAGAAAAGAGGCATGACATGCTGCCCAAGGAAACAGGAAAAATATCAGAGAGGTCAGGAGACAGAAGACGGAAATAAGGAGAAGGTTAAAGTCACTGTCTTTACTGGAGTCTCCACAAGACGAGCAAGGCAGGGCAGGGTTGAGTAGTTTAGGGTTAGATAGTCCGCATAATTTTGGGAGGTTCTGGGCCACAGAAATGGTCTCCAGTTGCCTGTTACCTGGCTCTAGAATAACCGAAACAGGAATACCACTTCCAGGGGTGCACAGCCCGGACAGAGGGAGCATGACTCTGGACCAAGTCATTTCCGTATCGAGACGGACTGCAGGCTAGACCACTTGCTATCTCTAAGGCTTAGTAGACTTGCCCCAATGAAAACAGTTTTAACAGATGTCAAATCATCATACCGTACAGAATTCAAACGTATTTATAATGCACTGTACACAGTGTTAAGTCTAGCACAAGCTTATCTTTATTTCTTAGTAAGAAAGTGGAACAGATCCAAGGCATATTCTTTTGTGGCAGAGCAGGTTCCAAGACTGCATGTATTACGCTGTCATTCTGAATAATGATAACTAGAATTGTGGTAAATGATTTGAAGGTTTGCAATTTTCTCCAAGAATGAAGATCATATACAGGAGTTAATAGGGAGCTCACTGAACGCTGTGCCTCAGTTCTTATTTGTAAATTGTGGCTAAGTGCCCATCACATCACTTTAGTTCAAAGATTAAGTGAGATAATAATATAGGGAGAAATACTTAGAATACTGTAGTATGCGTAGTAAACATTAATTGGGAACTGAGTGCTATTATTGATATTATTATTATGTAGCTGTTTAGTAACACAGGAAAGGGTCTGTTACTGATTAATTTTAACTACTAAAGATAAGTAACAGTTAACTAAGTGAATATTTATTACTGTGTAACAAGGACACAACCTTCCCCCTAACCACACAAAACAATAGAAACAAAAACAAATTATGATGGCTTAGTAAAAAAGCACTTTCTTTTTCGGAGTTTGTGGGTCAAGAGCGGGGGGCATATCTCTGTAGCAGAGCATCTGAATACTATGTATGGGGGCCTGGGCTTAATCCCCACCTCTGCAAAACAAACAGATAAAACACAAGAACAAATCATGATCTATGATTCTGAGGGTCAAGAATCATGGCCTTTGAATTTATTTCAAATGGTGTTGTGAAGACAATTAATTGCATTTAGCTAGCAGTGAGCTTGAGTTAATGGTCAAGAAGCCTTCACTCATAGTTTGGTGCACTAATTGTCTAGTGCTATTTCAAATGACTGCTCTCTCTCTATGGTGCTCTACCCATTTAGTAATCTAGTCGATGCTTTGTCACAGCTTGGTGGTTATCTACTTTAGTGAATATCCACAGAAGACAAGTTCTAATATGCACAAACATCCAGCCTTGGCTTGCTGGTGGAATGCTGGCCAAAAAAATTCATGTGGTTGTATCTGGAGTTCATATGAGAAGAAACTACAAATAGATGTAAATTTCAGCAGCATGGTTTGTGAGTGACAACCATGTAAGTAAATGCCATAGGGAAAATTGAAAGACGGTTTTATGCACTTGCAAAGCATGTACAAAGGCTCAGGAACAGAGAAAGGATCAATACATTTGAAAGAAAGTCAGTCAGCGAAAAGATGAAGGTCAGAGACACTGTGGGTTATGGAGTGAAGACAGAATTCAGGAAACTACACAGACAATGCAAAGGTTGTCAACCACGTTAGAGAACTTTGCCTTCATGCTAGAAACAGTGGAGAATATTACTAGTGGTGCTTCAATATAATAGGCTGGTGGAACTTTGTACTGCTATTTCTTCTCCTTGGTCTACTTTTATGCTGAATATCTGTGTGACTCTTTCACTCATTTCCTTCAGGATTTAACCCTAGTGTCACTTTTACTATTCAGTGAACCTTTTGTAAACAATTGGATAGTTCTTATCCCTATGATGTCTTTATTTACCAACATTTAACATTCAATGTATGTTACATACTTGTCTTATTACCTATATCTCTTTTTAGAATAAAAGATCCATAAGGTTAGGAATTTATGTCTGTTTTATGGAAAACTGTATCCCTAATAAGGACAACGGTGGCAAAGAGAGTTAGTATTCTATAGATTTTTTTTGAATGAGTGAGGTAATTATGAATATACTGAATGTTATACAGGAAATTCTAGCAATAAAAGGCAGAAGCAGTGCAAAGGAAAATGTATAGGTAATCTTTAGTTTAATTATTAATCCTTGATACTACATTAGAACAGCTCTAACTAATACTCAAAAAATGTCTACTATACTAAAAATTTGGCTTAGCCTTCTCTGCCCTTCTTTCCACCATTTTATAAGTGCTTTAAATCTAAAGGCAGCAATTTAAGTACAAAGAAAAACACATAATGAACATAACATTCACAGAATATAAAACAAGGCTGAATAGTAGGTTTCCATTATCAGTCTATCTGTGCAGACTCATAAAACACACAGGCACTGAAAGAAAAAAGGACAAACAGACTAACTAGACTGTCCATCCTAGGGGCTTCCATGTTGAGCCCGAGGGAATGACTGCCTGGAATCCACTGTTAATTTCAGCAAATTGCGCAGAAACTCAGGTTTCTTGCAGACAGATTTCTGAATTTTTGGTAGTAGGATCTCTCCCATTTGTTTTACGGCTGCCACACTCTGGGTCTTCTTCAAACTTTAGCATTGCGCCTCTTTTAACAACTTCTATAGGATTCATTGTTTTAAAATAAAATATTAAGGCTAAAAAATAAACACTACTTTCCATATAATGTAAATCAGAAGTATATCTTCATTATTTTCTAAAGAATATCCATTACTGGATAGTTTAAGTTCAGTAATATTTTTCCTCCCCACTCTACCTATCCTAACTCTGGGTAAAATGATTAAATAACTTTTGCAGAGTTTTTAAGGTTTTATATCCAACTATATGTGTTCTGCATATATTTTCAGCAGAGTCCTACTGAAGATACTATTTTCTTCCAATCCATTTATATAACAATAATATTAAAATATCTTTACACAGTTCATAGCAGGTAATTCTGCACTGGTTTCTCTTATTAGACCATAAGAATAAGGTATGTCTTCACAATTTCTTTGTGCTTGGCCTTTATGATTCTAACAGCTAAATTTAGCTCAGATAAAGTATTAGCCTCACATCTGATGTAAGTTAATAATAACTTCCCGCATATTGTTGAAGTTCGCCCTGTAAATTTTCTCTTATGGGCATTTTTTCAATAATTAAGAATTCTATTTATCATTTTACATACATGATATAATTATATCCTCAAAACAGCCATGTAAAGGAGTTATTATCCTGGTGTTACCACTAAAATAATAGTTCCTTGCAGTGGTTGGACTTAAGATTTTATGACCATATGTTGGTGCAAGAGTAATATATATGCTTAGTTGAAACCATACTTAGTATTTTGATTTCTGATCTTTTCCTGGGCTATTTATAGATATTGTCTTGTAACTCTGGGCAGTGGTAAAAAGCCACAGGTCCTACACAGCCACACAATCACTAGGGTAAAGAATCAATACCCTACAGTATACTGTATTCACGAAGTACCATGAGATGTTGAACACTTTATTAAAAGATAGGCTTTGTATTAAATGGTTTTGCCCAACTGGTAGCCCAACATAGAGCTCAGCATACATTTAAGGGAAGTCTAATCTAAGCAGAGATGTTTGGAAGGTTAGATGCACTAAATGCATTCTGTTTTCTGGTATAGTCAACTAACAGCAGGTTTACTGGGATATAACCCCATTGTAAGTTGAGGACATCTTTTATATATACACAAATATTAATGAACATGCACACAAATAAAATTGTAGATGTATGTGTGTGTACATACACACACAAATACGTATGAGTACATGTGCGTTATGATACCATCAATAAGGTTTAATTGTAAATTTGGAAGATAGATGCAAAATAAAGAAAAAAGGCATGAACACCTTTTGATTTTGCACAACTATCCCCTTTGTTTGACAATACATAATTGCCCATCTTCAACTAATTTATTTTCATACCCTTAAAAGGTGATGTAAAAAGATTCAACATATTTGGCGGGTGCTGGGGATTGAACTCAGGGCCTCTACCACTGAGCTAAATCACCACCCCCTAGAGTCAATATTTTTAATTTCCAAGTTATTTCTGTTTTATCTCAGCAAATTCAAGTGGATTCCCCATTGTTTATCAAAAGCCATTCTAGATTTTTCATCCATAACATCTTTTCTGCAATAGTACACCAATCTTTCATTTCAAACTATTTGTGGTACCAGTGTAACTTTTATTTTCTCCCTCTTTCTTTGTATATTATTTCTTTTCTGCTCTCCTGTAGTATATTATTAAAATGCAATCAGCCACTATCAGGCTTATTCTACCATCCTGAATATATAAGCTTCAATCATTCTGGCATTTTTATTTATTCAAATTACATATCCAAATGTAATTGATTCCCTATTCCCTTCACTTACTCTGAACTAGAGATTTCTTTAAAATACAGATTTTATGTTACATCTCCACCTCCTTGTTACATTTTTTAATACACTAAGGCCTCAGGATACAATTAAATAATTTGGGCAGAAGCTGAATAGCCCCCTTGTGTAAATCTTTTGTGGAGACCTGTGAAGCATTTTAGCCAAGAGACTCCCTAAAAGCATTTCTCTTTGCTTTAATTTCAATGGTATTATTAAGAAAGGAAGAGGAAGAATTAATTGCTTGTGTTTTCTCTTTCCTTTATATTCAAGAATAACCAGAAGAGAGGAAATAATAGTAATTATAGCATCCTTTTTTAGATGGCTTTAAAAGTAAAATGTAAAAAAATGAAAGTCAAAATTGAGAATTTCTTTTAATAATAAAAAAACTTAATTTTTCACAGGAAGAGCTGATGAGATTGTTTTAGAAATAAGCAGTGTGTATATTGTGTACAGCAGTTATAACAGTTAAGTAAGACCTGATTCCAGAATTTTTTAAATTCATCAAATTTTAGTTCCAAAACCTGTGTAGTATGTCTGCTTTCCAATGTCTTGATCTTCATTAGTGCATTTTGTTGTGATGGTTTTGGGATTTCTGGTTTGAGCTTTATTTATCTATCTGCTTCTCTCCCTGAGCATTATCTACTCTCTCACTACAGGAGTTCCTAAAGGCACTTGTTAGATAAATGCTGGGCAAAGAAGTTTTAGATTACACATATATCTGAGATAGGTCCGCTTAGAGAACAGTATTATTTCATTATGGAAGAGGTATAGAATAGCTGCATCAGAACATCATACATGCGCCAGGCTCTCTGAATTAGGAGAGATACAGATATAGATATATTCATTTCCAGAGCAATCTACAACTGTTATTATTTTGATCACTTAAAAATACTAGGTTTGCAATGTAAAAAGTGCTCTGGAGACTGTTTTCAACAATATGAATAAACTAAAAGTTACTGAGCTCCACACTTGAAATAGTTACAATGACAAGTTTTATGTTCTGTATATTTCAAAGCAACTAAACTTCTTGTGTGTGGGGGGGTGCTGGGGATCAAACTCAAGGCCTTGTGCTTGCAAGGCAACCACTCTAACCACTGAGCGAACTCCCCAGGCCCTAAACTTGTAAAAGTACTACAGAATTAATTATTTAAGTAGACAGTGCAATTCAATGAGTACAGGTGGATATCGACATATAAGAACACAGTGGCCTTAAATATTATGAATTTCAGTTAACGTGGACCAAATGAACTTAATCTGCTAACCCTAACCATCCACTGCCTGGTCTAAGCAAATATTCAGAATATTTTAATTAAACATTTTAAATCAAACACCTCAAAATAAATTAATATTAAAGGTGAACACTATAGCCATGGAATTCACTCAATTAAAGAAAATTCTAGATAATCCTATTAGTTATTCATTGTAGCGGTAAGAAAAATTTTTCACATTGCTCAGAATATTTATCATATAAGATGCAAGATTAGAATGTGATCTAAACATTACTCCGAAAACAATGATACTTTTTGTTAAATAGAAGAACCTGTTAAACAGCAAGTTTTCTAAATCTTCAGAATAATGAAAATTAATATTTATTATGCAGGTTCTGTGAGATCCACGAGTCTTTTGAATCATCAAAGAAATATTAAATGATTTTATATAATGTAAGTAAAATAATTTTATTATATCCCATTTCTGAAAAAACTGGCATTCCACCCATGATAAACATGGCAGACAAATTATATAAAATATTTGATCACTATGAGAACTTCGTTCTTCAAATTTGCTATTAAAAGTTTCTCTGAACTCCTCCCTGGTCAGTATCTGAGATACCGAATCATGAGAAGCAACACAGTCACCCCTGTCTCTTCGTAATTTTTTCATGACTACCTTGTCCTTTCTGGGTAAGATCTGCTTCCTGGACTCAGACTGGTATGTGACTCCCATCTGTATCATCCACAGGATATTCTGACTACAACACATGGCATAAGGATTAATTATGTATAGATTGTAGAGGTGGTTCTACCTTTAATTTCTTACTTCAATGTTTTTAGTTCACAGGCAAAAGTTTAAAACTTTTAAAAGACATTGTGATCTATTATTAACATGATATATTGGTGACCATTCTCAAGATGTGCCTCTTTATATTGATGTTTCAAATACTATGATGTATTCCAGCTGTTCTCATTTCAATGCTTCAAGGCTTAGAAATTATTGTTCCACATTTTCTTTACCTGCATACGTCTAATATTTTATCTTCAATCAGTTATTTTCTCATGTAACTATAGCTCTCGAGACATTTAAAAAGTAATCTGAATGGTGAAGGTTAGAGTAACCAGAATAATAAATTAAATATATATTGTATTAGATACTAGGAGATTATAAGGAAGTTTGAACATTCATACAGAATTTTAATGAAATACAAAAAGAGCAGGGATCATCTAATGATGATGAGGGAGGCCTAAGAAATCTTACATAAAAAGTGTTATGGTTTGTGTCTAGATGTCCCCCCAAAGCCTCATGTGGTAAGAGATAGCTGGATCTAGAGTGTGTGATTACTAAATTGATCCATTGATTGGTTTGGCATGGTTCTGCTGGGATCAAGGATGTGAGACTGAGATTGGGGGTGGGAGTGCGGGCCGCCCTGGGGGCAGGTAGCCTAGATAAAAGATGCAGGAAGAAGCTTAACTAGCTGCTTGTTTGCATTGCTTATTTGCATACATTCCTTGCATTTTCCTCACTTTACTTTGCCGCTGGCCGGCTGCCGGTCTGCCACGAGCCCACCCTGCCTCGGATCCAGCGGACTATAGACTGAAACCTCTGCAGACTGTGAGCTAATAAACCTTTCTTCCCCTAACTTTGGGTGTCGAGTATTCTGTCCCAACAACGAGAGAAAAGTAACTAAAACAAAAAGCCAAAAAATTAGAGCAGGCAGGTGGTGCACGCTTGTAATCCCAGCACTCAGGAGGCTGAGGCAGGAGGATTGCTGTGAGTTCAAGGCCAGCCTGGATTACACAGTGAGTTCAAGTCCAGCCTGAGCTATATAGCAAGACCTTGTCTCAAAAAACCAAAATAATAATAATAATATAGTAATAATAATAAATAAAACAAAAAATTAAAAAGTGAAAAAAGTTAAAAAGTTGATGATTGAGGAATTTTGCCTATAATGTAGGAAGTAGTTACTGATCACTTCATAACCAAATGCCTTCCAAGAAAGCTCAGTCATCTTTCAGTTACACAGGGCCAAAAGACTAACACTGACTAGCAGGAGCTACATGTATCACTTGTGAGCTGAGTCAATGGATAATTAAGGTCAGTTTACTCTGCCCTGTGTTTTGTCCATAATCTCAAGGAAGCCTAATATTTCCAGTGGTGCCACCACTGTGACATAGCAGAGTTTGTTTTACCACAGGTATCCAAGTGACTTTGAGCAGCTGAGTCTTGGACTGACCGATGTGGACACAGGGAAGCAGGAAGCAACACACACAATAAAATGTTGTTATCCCAGTATAGCCTAATCTAGCCCAATGAAGACAAGTTGAAGGGGGAAGCTGAGGTGACAAAATCTACAATATACAGCCTTCGTGTAGTGAGACTAATACTGGAGGTTGAAAGGGTGATGGCTTGTTACACAGTACCAAAATACTTGATAAAACTTTTTCTTGTGGAACCTTAGGCTTCAGATAATCTTTTCCCTCACTGAACAGAACAGGAAGTTGAAAAACCGAATCTCAGTACTGTGGAAAGTACTCAGAAAACTATATATGAAAGAGGTGAACAAGCAAGGACTGGTCAAGATGTATACACAATGGGAGGCTATAAACATTCTAGAAATCCAGATTTGTGAAAAACTGGAAAAAGCAAATGTTTTGAGGCTTCAAATTATAACAAATTGAGTTAAACGTCTTCCAGGGTTTTAAGGAAAAGATCAGATTTGGATGTAGCCATCTCACCAAGTCCCATAATTATTTAATGACTGCTAATGCAAGGAGAGAGTAGCTTGAGGGTCGGGAGGGAAATCTACACAGCACATCTGTGAACTGTGTCCTGAAAAGAATATGAGGTGGTTACTGGTGTGCAGAACTATCTGAATAAAATGAATGGAAAGATTACCAAGCTTTCGAAACTGGGAAATGTCATTGGGGAAAAAAAAAAAAAAACATTCTCAGGAAGGAAAAGAAGAGATGATGGACAAAATTAAAAGATTTATATCATTGAAACAGCACTCGCTAAACATTCACATCATTAGGACCTGTCTTCTTAATTACTATATTCAATGGCAGTGAAGTGGATGCTTTAAATGCATAATTTCAGGTTACTGGTATTATGTTATGATTATTATGGTTGTTAAAGTTCAAGAATCATATAGAATGAGAGCTTCATCTAATTAGTCAAGTACATGTCATCAGTTCATTACTTGTCATTTGATTTTTGGA
>PVJO010032747.1:0-12823 GCA_004026905.1 Hystrix cristata | reverse complement strand
ATTGAAAATTATTATTTTTAAAAAATGTTATTTGTCAGATATATTAATGTTTCAAATTAGAAATTCAGATATTCTGAATTATTCATGTTGAATATTTTCTAGTGAGTTCAGGAAAATTATTTCAAACTTTAATTTTTTTAGTTGTGCTGAAATTACAGTTGAAACTATGTTACATTCTTTCATATCTTAATAATTTATTATCTTTAAATATTTTACTTTTCATTTCAGGAAAGTTAAAAAGTGAAGCAGTTATTGCTGATATCCTAGATAAAGGATCTGGCTTAGTAATTATTTTGGATGGTAACTTATTTACATTTCCTATAATGATATTGTTAGATGTGTAGACTTTGTATATAATGTAATTTTTTAAATTTACTTTTTATTAGTATATGTTTGCAGTACATAATATGCATTTTATGTATGTACAAATTCCCCAAGATGAATGTCATTATTTTGTAATGTAATATTTCACCACAGAAGTTCACTAATATGTTTGCATTTATTTTCCGTTACATAAGAAAGCAAGATAAGCATTTCAAATTTTATAAGCTCTTTAAGAAAAATAAGAAAGGAAAGGAAAATGAAGTAGACTGCAACTAGGGCCAGGGAGGATGGGACATTTCAGTGAATTTAAATCAACATTACCAGAGCATAGAGTTGAGAAATATGGCTTGTATACTAATTACAGATGAGAATTACACTTGCCGAAGTACATTTTTGGCAGAAGAAATATTAAATAGCCTCCAGTTGATATTCTTTTCTATATTAGCTATTTGGAACTTGGAGCATACTTAGCCACAGGATCATTCTTCTAAATGGTAGTTAGGTTCCTAGATTTGTGCATTTAAACCTGTTAAACTCATAATGTGGTTTAAATACCATAACCACTTTTTTGTGCAGTGGGCAAAAAAAGATGATAGTAATTTAATAAACATTGAAATACTAGTAATTAAACCTAAGCTAAAGACACACTGCTTAAATTTTAATGTTTAAGAAGAAAAATTTGTTGTGAAAAATTCAGAAACGAATGGTGGTGTGCAATTCAGAATCATAGTCCAAGTTTTTAAGAACTAGGTAGATACTGAATTAGTAAATAGAGGGTCAGCTGTCTTATTTATTTGTTAACTTGCTTACTCAGATACTTTATTTGCTGCTTTATTAGTTAATTTTATTAGCTAATTTAATGACTGTGCTCCTATTTTGTACCAAGGTACTATTCTGATTTCTGGCAAGATAATGGTGAACACAACAGCCAAGACCCTTCCCCCGTGTGGCTTATATATTTATTTCCACTTTCCTGTTTACATTCCATGCTCCTGAATGCTTTGACAGAATGTTTGAATGTATTTATTTGCATTTTCTATTGGAATTGTTTGAAATGTTTATGTTATAAAAAATTGAATTATGAATGGCAGTTTGGGGAGGTTTAGATGGAGTGAGAAAGGATTTGGTTCATAATGGAGAAAGGATTTGAGTACTGCTTCTCTCTGCTTTGAGAGTCTGGTGGTAAATACATTAAAATAAGTGCTTTGTAATCCAAATACGGTTCTTGGTGTAGAACCCTTTCAGTAACTTGGATTTTGTTTTTGAAATTTTAAAAGAAATTGTTGACCATATCTTAACTGGTTATGTGTTTTGTTCATGACTCCTTTTATTTATTTTATAGTCTATTCTTATTCTGGGAAGGAACTTATATGCTATAATCAGTATTCTGTGTTTATTGTTGGCTCTGGGGGCGTTGGTGGAAAACGGACATCAGAGAAAGTCAAGGTAAGGCATGGCTTTTTTTCTTTTAAATTGAGACATACTATTTGTACAGCTTTAAGGTGTACATCATAATAATTCAGTATGTGTATACAGCATATGATAAATCAGGGTAATAGGCATTTCCATCTCTTCAAACAATCATTTTTGTCAGGAATTTCAAATCACTCATTTTTGTTGTTTTGAAATACAGATTGTTTTATAGATACTCTACTGGGCTTAAGAAGAATCAAAAACCTTCCACTCTGTCTTTTGGAGTCCCTTAATGAACTTTCTGTGCTCCTTTCCCACTCTCTTTCCAGTCTTTAGTAACTACTTTTTTACTCCTTTCTTCTACAAGTTTGACTTATTAGTCTCTACAAATAAGTTTAAAAAATGTGATATTTGTCTTTGTGTGTCTGGCTCATTTCACTTAACTTGATGACCTCCAGTCCCATCCATTTTGCTGGAGATGAGAGCATTTAATTCTTTTTATGGCTGAGTAATCTTTCTGCCTGCCTGCCTGTCTATGTGTCTATCTATGTACCTATGTATGTATGTATGTACCTATCTATCTGTCTCATCTATTACATTTTCTTTAACCATTCATCTGCTGAAAAGCATCTGAATTGATTCCGTATTATAGCTGTTGTGAATTGTGCTGCAATAAACAAAGGAGTGCAGATTCTTTTTGGTATAATGTTTTCATTCCCTTTGGATATACACCTAGTAGTGGAAATGCCGGATCATAGAATCTCCATGCTGTTTTCCATAATTTCTGTACAATATAAATTTCTATCAACAGTGTATAGAGTTCTTCCCTTCGCCATGTCCTTGTTAGTATTTGTTGTCTTTTTGATGATAGCAGTTTTAGTGGGGTAACATAGTATCTTGTGGTTTTGATTTGCACTTCTCTGATGATTAGTGAGATTGAGCATTTTTTTCATATACTCATTGGCCATTTGTTTGTCTTTTCAGAGGTGCCTGTTTAGTTCTTTAATCTTTTTTTTTGGGAGGGGGGTACTAGAGATCCAACTCAGGGCCTTGTACTTGCTAGGCAAATGCTTTGCCACTTTTGCTATATCTCCAACCCCAAGCCCATTTATAAATTGCATTACATTATCTGTTTGTTTGGGTTTTTTTTTTAGGATTATTCAGCCTTTGAGTTCTTTATATATCCTTGATATCAATGTTATCAGATGAATACTTTGCAAATATTTTCTCCTAACCTGTAATTTCTCTTAATTATGTCGATTTTCTTTGCTATGAATGAGCTTCTTAGTTTGCTATAACCCCACTTGTTTATTTTTACTTTTAATGCCTGTACCTCTGGAATCCTATCTAAAAAATCATTGTCTACATCAATGTCTGGACGTTTTCCCCTGTTTACTTGTAGTAATTTCATAGTTTTGGGTTTAGCATTTAGGTCCTTGATCCATTTTGAATTGATTCTTGTATATGCTGAGAGGGAGGGAACTAGTTTCACTCTTCTGCATATATATGTCCAGTTTTTTGTAGCAGTATCATGTATTGAAGAGAGTATCCTTTCTCCACTGTATGTTCTTGTCAAAAATTGGTTGTATGAGTGTGGATTAATTTCTGGGTTCTCTGTTCTGTGTCATTGGTCCATGTGTCTATTTTTATACCAGTACTATTCTATTTTTGTTACTGTAGCTTTTTAGAATGTTTTGAAATCAGGTGTTTTGATGCCTCCAGAATTACATTTTTTGCTCAGGATAACCTTGGCTGTTTTGTATCTTCTGTGGTTCTGTATGATTTTATGATTGTTTTTTTTCTATTTCTCTGAAGAAAGTCATTAAGTATTTTGATGCAAATTGAATTGAATAATTACAGATTCCTTTGGGTATGGTCATTTTTAACAATATTCATTCTCTTGATTCATGAATATGGGCTATCTATTTTGTGTACTCTATAATTTCTTTTATTAATGTTTTATAATTTCATTGTGGAGTCCTTCACTTTATTAATTTATTCCTATGTCATTCCCTCCATGTATTGTAAATGCGATTGCTTCCTTATTTTTTGGAAAGCTCATTATTGAATTATTTTTTTATTGGTGTATTTTTTCTGTATGTTCATTTTATATCCTATAACTTTATTGAATTTGTGTATATGTCCTGACAGCTTTTCAGTGGACTATTTAGGTTTTACTATTTATAAAATCATGTCATTTGCAAATATGGATAATTAATTTGGTACTTTACTATTTGGATACCCTTTATTTCTTTCTCCTGCCAATTTCTAATAAGACTTCCAGTACTGTATTAAATAGAAGTTATGAAAGTGGACATCCTCGTCTTATTCTTGATCTTAGAGGACATACATTGAGCTTTTCCCATTCTGTATTATATTGGGTGTGGGGTTTTTATATATAGCCTTTAGTATTTTGAGGTATTTTCCTTCTAAACCTAATTTGTTAAGACTTTTATTTTAATTATGAAGGGATGTTGAACTATCAAATGCTTTTTCTGGAGCTTTATAAGTGATCATACAGTGTTTGTCCTTCATTCTGTTGAGGTGTTATATCACGTTTTTTGATTTTTGTATGTAGAATTATCCTTGCATCCTTAGGATGTATCCCACTGATCACAGTGTAGGGTCTTTTTGATGTTCTGTTGAATTTGGTTTGCTAGTATTTTATCAAGGAATTTTATACTTATTTTCATCAGGGGTATGGTTCTGTACTTTTGATTTTTTCTTGTATCTTTGGTTTAGGTATCAAGATAATGTTAATCTTGTAAAGACCACTTGGAAGGGGTTGAGGATTTAGCTCAGTGGTAGAGTGTTTGGCTAGCAAGCACAAAGCCCTGAGTTCAATCCCCAGCATTCACCCCCGCTAAAAAAAAGAACACTTGGAAGAGTTTCTTTCATTTAGCTTTTTTGGAGTAGTTAAGAATTGAAATTCAAATTAGTTCTTCTTTAAATGTTTTGTAGACGTGAGCAGTAGAGCCATCAGGACTTTTCTTAGATGGGAGATTTTTAATTACTGCTCCAGTCTTGTTATTGGTCTGTTTAGATTTTCCATTTCTTCTTGATTCTATTTTGATAGGTTGTATGTTCAAGATTTTATCCATTTCTTCTAGGTTTTCCAATACTTTTAGCACATAGTGGTGTATTGTAGTTTCTTATGATCCTTTGCATTTCTGAGGTATCAGTTGTAAGGTATCATTTTCATCTCAGATTTTATTTTACTTAGGTATTCCTTTTTTCTGACTTAGCCTACCTATAAGATTTATTAATTTGTTTTTAAAAAGCCCAGTTCTTTGTTTTATTGATCTTTTATGAATTTTACTTACTTCTGCTATAATCTTTATTATTTCTTCTACTAATTTTAGGTTTAGTTTATTACTGCTTTTCTAAGTCCTTAATGTATATTGTTATGTTGAGATCTACTGATGTGTGTGTTTACTGGTACAAACTGCCCTTTTGTTACTGTTTGTCTTGTTCCCACAGATTTTGATATGTTGTGTTGCTATTTTCTTTTATTTCTAGAAATTTTTTAACTTCTCCTTTAAGTTCTTTACCCATTGGGTCATTCAGGAGCATGTTATTCAACTTAAATGTGTTTGTGTACTTTCTATTCTTTCATTGACTTGTAGTTTTATTCCATTGTTGAGGGAGAAAACGTGTGATATGGTATCAAGTTTTAAAATTTTTTCAAATTTGATTTGTGGCCTAACATATGATCTGTCCTGGAGAATGTTCCATGTATTGATAAGAATGTTTAGTCTAATGCTGTTAGATAGCATGTTCTTTCTATGGCCACCCCAAACACACCCCATCTCATCTGATCTTGGAAGCTAAGCAGGGTCAGGCCTGGTTAGTACTTGGATGGGAGGTAACATGTTCTGTAAATATCTGTTAGATTCATATGCCCTGTACTTGGGTTTAACTTAGATGTCCTGATTTTCTGTCTGAATAATCTGTCCACTGAGGTCAGTAGAGTGGAAGCCCCAAATTAACATTTTATTAGAGTCTGTTTTTCCCTTTAGAGCTATTAATATTTGCTTTACATTTATGTTTGAGTGGTTTCATATGCATGTGTATTCATAATTGTTACATTTTGTTGAGTGATCTTTATATATATATATATGATCAATATATGATGACCTTATTTTACAGTTTTTGATTTAAAATCTGCTTTATCTGATATGAATATACCTACTCTTGCTCATTTTTGGTTTCCATTTCCATGATATATCTTTTTTCACTTATACTCTTTTAGTCTATGTGTGTCTTTACTAGTGAAGTGAATTTCTTGTAGGGAGCATGTAATCGGATCCTGTTTTCTAATCCATTCAGGCAATCTGTCTTTCGATTGGTAAATTTAGTCCATTTACATCCAGGGTTATCGATATCCTCCTGTCATTTTGTTAATTGTATTCTCTTTGGTGTTTTTGTTTGTTTGTTTCTTTCTGCCTCTCTTGTTACTTATTTTTTGTGATTTGGTTGTTTTCTGTCATGCTACGGTTTGACACTGTCTTGTGTGCTGTGCTAGAGTTCGGTACATTCCAGTGTTTTCTTGATAGCTGTTACCATCCTTTGGTTTCTAGTATAGTGTTCTCTTAAGTATTTCTTATAGGGTTGATCTGGTGGTGATGAATTCTTTCAGTTTCTGCTTACCTGGGAATAACTTCTTTTCTCCTTTAGTTTTGAAGGATAATTATGCTGAGGATATTATTCTTGTTTGGCAGTATTTTCTTTTGATATTTTGAATATATCATCCCTTTCCCTAAAATAGGCCTTCCCTTAAAGTGTGACCTGATACTTTTCTCTTGGTGTGTTTATAATTCTCTCTTTGTCTTACTATATTTTGACATTTTGAGTATAATATGCCATGGTGAAGGTCTGTTTTAATTGAATCTAGTTGGGTCTTTGAGCTTATTGTACCTGGATACCCCAAGCTCTTTAAAAGATGGTATCTAGCAGTAATTGTTTTAGTGACTTGAATTTTGGGGTCAGGGGAGGCCAAAAGTGGGTCCCTTCTCTGGACTTTTAGACCATTTAGCTCCTGAAGCTGGATCTAATGCTTGTGAAGATAATGGAATTTTCCTGCATTGAGTGCTAGGGTTCTGCTGCTACCATGGGGATTTCTGGCCCTTGCCCACTTTTCCCACTTTTCCTGGTGGTGTCAGGTTTCGTGCCTCCAGCTGGAAGCTGGGGTTAAAGTTTTGAATTGCTTTGTTCTTTTTTCTAGTTTGCCTTTATCTCAATACTATGTAGGTTTCCATCATTTTTTGCTAATTTCCAGATTTCTCCCTTACCCTCCTAGAAGTAGTTTCTCCTGTGTTGCCCTGTGGCTTCCATGTGGCCAAGGCATGCATGTGGGACCTCTGTTGAGCCATCTTGACTATACTTCGTATCTGGCTTCTGAAAACCTGGCTTTATAAATGAGACCTATGTGTAGTTAAGGTTTTTTATCTGTATTTTGATCTTACATTACTGTGTAAGTAGTTTCAAAGAGTAGACTCAGTAATCCACACTTCTTTCAATTAGAATGTGTTCCTTGGCTTCAAAATGTTATTTATGTTTATTTAACACATATAATCTATGTGATATATAGAAAAGTCTTGTTGAAGTGTAATGTACCCCAGTTAATTAAGGAAATATTTATTACTTTCTTGTATAATCTTTTTAGCAACAGAAAGTTTTTAATTAACCCTAACAAAAACTTTATGTAGATTAAAGTTTTCATTTGTTGAATGACCCACATGATGTTTCTCTTATGTAAATATAATTCTAGGTTGGTTTTTTTTTTCCCCCGGTATTGGGGATTGAATGCAGTACCTTTGCTCTGAGCTACAGCTGCAAACTTTTTTTTTTTTTTTTGGCAACAAAGTCTTACTCAGTTGACCAGGATATACTCAAACTCATAGTCCTCCTGCCTCAGCTTCCCACAGTGGTGGGATTTCAGACGTGAGCCAATGGCTCCATGATTTGGATTTTTATATTAATTTAATTTGGTCTTTATCTCAAAGTAATTTGAGGAATAAAATAATACTGTAGTCTTCCATACTAAATAAAGTATTATTCAAAACAGTATTGAGAGGTGACTTCTAGAATGGTGACAAGAGGAGCTTCTTGCCAGTGAAACAACCATTATTAAAAAGCCACCATTTTGTGTCTGGAAATTGCCCTAAGGGCATATAGTAAATGCATAGAGACATATTGGGTTTCTATTTGGGGAGGTGAAATGTGGTGAAGTTGATTGTGAGAATGGTTGCACAACCATGTGAATGCACTAAAAACCATTGAATTGTACAGTTTAAATGAGTTGTGTGTAAATTATGTGTGAGTATAGCTATTTAAGAAGTAATATTGATCAATACTTCATAAAAACCATATTTTAGACCTGTATTTAAAAATTTTTTGATTTCCTGCTTGTACTGGGCAAATTACTCTGACAGTGTCAGGTTATTTCATATGTGGGTTACGTCTTTCTGGAGTTAGTGACTTATAAGTTGTTAAAACCCTAATGCAGGTTTTAAACTCCATCAGCATATGCAGTGGACTCAGCAAAATGAAAACCTTGGAAATATGATATTCACTCATATTTTTCAAGCTTTTAATAAAGTTATTATAACAGGAAAAGTATAAATCTGAGCTCATATTAGGTGAAGTAAAAACAACATGCTTCTTTCCCTTCTCTTTCTTTTTTAATGTGGTGCTGCAGTTAAATCCAGTGCCTTGTGCATGCTAAGCCACAATCTCCAGTTATATATGTTCATTTTTAATGTTGGGTAACAAGTATTGTGGACCAGCCAAGAATCTAAGCTATATCCCCTTCTGTAGATATATTTGCAATAATTGAACAGAAGTTCCTCACTAGTGTCTTTGTTGCCCCGAGAAACAATGCAAGCTAATGGTATGTCGTGGTGAGGCCCTATGCTGCCAACTGGTTGCTGTCATATTAACAGTAAAACTGTTACGGCAACATGGCCCTCTGACATGCCCATAGCACATATCTTTCTGGCTGTAGCTAACAATTGGTTTTGTGAAATAAGGGCTAGTAAACAAACTTAGAAGACAACCCAGGACTTATCCATAAGACTTAGAAGTCAAATCTGCTCCTCAAAATATCACTCTAACACCTAGTAGAATGACCTGAAAATAAATATATCAATAAAACCTGTAAAATACACTGTATGTGACTACAATAAAAAAGGGGTACAGTTCATAGAGTAATTTTTGTTAAACAGTAGCCTCTTGTTTGAAAAGCAGCAGCTTTCCCAGTGATTAGTTTTGTGTGTGTGTCAGTAAGGATGGATGGGAATATATCTGAGCTTGACATTTTAAAAGTGAAAAATTGCTGTCTAATTCCTTAACACTCTAGAAGAATAAAAGCTTTCTTTGTAACACTCTAAAAGAATAAATGCACTCTTTGTTGTAAAAATTTACCCAACAGAGACAAAATGAATAATATAATATTGTTTCTTCTATAAATTATTGAAAAGTAGATACTAACTACTTGAATACAGTTCAGTTGATGAGGGTGTTTTTACTTTGGTTTTCAACCTCAATTTGTGCCCAGATCTGTATGTGGTACATACTAGTAAGTTATCATCAGTAGTTTTAAGTGTTGGCATTAAGGCCTCATAATCATGCTTGATAATTGAGTTTAAAATGTATAATTTTGTTAAAATGGCAAATTAAAATATGTAAAATGTATAATTTTTTAAAATGGCAAATTAAGGATTTTGAAAAACCAAATTTAAAGACTGAAGTAATTTATATTGATTGTGTATCTGATTATTTTTGTCGTCATCTTTTACCCAGGAAAAATGTAACGTTTTCTTCTTTGTGATCAAGAGAATGGATCTGATTGTTTAATTCTTTACATTAAAAGCGGGTCACTTCAGAGTAATTATAATATATCTGAAGCTAGGAGTTTAGGAATTTTAAAGGCCATTATCTCCTAAAATATTAAAATTACAATTAAAAATACAAAATACTAAACAAAACCCCATTTTATCCAGTTCATAGAGTTCTATTGAAGTATCTTATATAAAAAAATCCATAATATTTGAGATTTAGCATATAATATCTTTTGATTTTAGGCAGCTGTAGCCATACCTAGGAGGCCTCCTGATGCTGTGATTACAGATACCACCTCACTTAATCAGGTAAGATCGTATTTTTAAAAAGTGATAAATCTACCTGGCTGATGATACCTTTTTTATTTATAACTCTGATTCTTTATAGTTTAAAATTTTTTATTAATTTTTTTATTAGTACATGTTTGTAGTATATAATGCGTATTTGTAATGGGGAGTTTGTACATGTGCATAACACATCTTGGTTCTTTTTTCGTCCCCTTCCCTCCTATAACCTCTGCTCTGGCCAACTCTTGTCCCTGACCCATTTGGAAAAGCTCTATTTCCATTTTTTTGTTTGATTTTCTTTTTTAATCTTTTTTCCTTCCTTCCCTCCCTCCATCTCTTGTTCCCCTTCCCATTTGAAAAAGATCTCCGTACTTCCTATTATTTATCCTTTATTTTGCTTTTTATTTATATCAAGTTTATCATATGTATAAGATAGACCATGAGATATTTAAACTTGTGTGTCTGATTTATTGAGGTGCATCTATTTACCTAGTAGTGCCTGTGTCTTCAGCATAATAAACAATAAGGCATGTTAGTTATCAGTTTTTTTCTCCATTAGCTATCAAAAGAAAATATTATCCAGCTTTTCAATAGTCATTTCCAAAAACAGTGTGCCTCATAGAGACTGGCTTATTTAATAAGTGAAGAATTTCATGAAAGGCTTGGAGAATAGGGTAAATAAGAGCTAAAAGGCAAGTTTTAGTCAACCTTACCCTGTCAGAAAAGAAAGCTGTGCCACATTACTTGGAAATAGATTATTTTGTGCTAACTTTAAAGGACAGGCAAAATAAAACATCTTAGATACAATATATGATTTAATCATTTTTGTTTGCTATAAACAATTTGTTTTCTGATAGAGCAGATAAATGCTCTATCAGTTCACAAATTCTACAAGCATGCTAAGATTTATTTAAAATACAGCCAAGCCCTGGTGGTGCACACCGAGTAATACAGCAGTTTAGGAGGCTAATGCAGGAAGATCATGAGTTCAAGGCCAGCCTGGGCAATTTAGCAAGACCTGTCTCAAAATATGAACAAACGAATGTATGAATGAGGATATATCGCAATGTAAATTCAATTTTAAATACTGTTTTTTTAAAAAAAGGCAACCATAAAAGCATATTTTTCTTTTTTTTTTTGGTGCTGGGGATTGAACTCAGGGCCTTCTGCTTGCAAGGCATACACTCTAACCGCTGAGCTAAATCCCCGGTGAGGATGTATCTCAGTGTAAATTCAATCTTAAATACTGTTTTTTTTTTTAAAAAAAAGGCAACCATAAAAGCATATTTTTTTGTTTTTGTTTTTTTGAGACTTCAAGATTTTCTTACAAGGCAGTCAGAAGAGTACTGATGTAGGTGTAGCAGAGAATTCATAATACTCTGGAGTTATGCTGTGTGTGAACATATAATACTAAATTTTTATAATGTTCATTTGTTTTTTGAGGTTAATTTTAGCATGTTTGATATGAACATATACGGAATTTGTTTTTTAGTATGTAGAAGTATAATCTTCAGAAGAATTAAGGTTTAAACATTTTTTTATGTGTGTGTACCAAATAATCAAGTGATGGAGAAAGAATATTATTTATCCTTAGATTAGTTTTTTTCCTTTAAGTGTTCCCATCCCTTACTGATATTTATCAGTTTCTTAATGCATTCATACTTACGTAAAGCCTAACAGATTAATTTTGTTAGGGTAGAAAAGACTCATGGTTCAGAAAACCCAACACATACTTCTTCATTATTCTTGGATTACATTAGAAATAAATGTATCTTCTTTAGAAAAGCTGAATAGTTTTCAAGATTTGTATTTGTACATAGTACGTAGAGGGGTTTTCTTTCATTTACTCTTTTAAATCAGCTTTTTTTGTATAAAGAGTGGGCATTCATCATTTGACAGAGGTTGTTGATGATTTTGTACCATATAATCACACAATAATGTGATAAAAATTATACACATTTCTCTGAAAAACATTTTGCAACAGAAGTTCGCATGAATTTTAGGGAATTTATGAAACTCAAACTTCTGAGACTCAATGGGAAATACAAATCAAGTAGAATAAATATCATATATTTTCAAGGAGTGGAAAGGACAGTTAGCTGCTCGAGATGTAGATGTCTGAAGTGACCAAGCCACTGATTCCAAGACATGAATGATTAAACACAAGGGTTTGATTTGTGGAGTAAGTGTAGACACTGCGAGAAGGATGCACACTTGCCAGAGAGATGCAGAAGGGTTTCAAAGTGAAGAATGGACCTTGCTAAATGGATTAAGGTGGTACAGTATGTAGATGTTCTGTCCTCAGAGAGACTGCGTTTGTTAGGGAAGGGGTTGAGAGTAATGAAAGCGTATAGGAGATGAAAAGAGCAGCAGAATAGCTAAAAATTAGTAAAGCTTAATAATATTAATAATAAAAATGGAATAAAAATGGAGGCAGGGAAAATGAACAAAGTAAAATTTGAAAAAGAAAAGGAAGAAAAGGGAGGTTAAAAAATCTGATTAAAGCCCTTGCTTATCCCCTTGCTTACCTTGCTGCCTTCTGCCTGTCTGCCATGCCACCCTGCTTTGGATCCAGCCGGTTGTGAACTGAAACCTCTACAGACTGAGCTAAATAAACCCTTCTCTGCTAACTTTGGGTGTTGGGTAAAAAAAAAAAAAAAAAAAAAATCTGATTAAAGAATAATAGAAAGTTAATAGGGTGTGAGAGATATTTGGCTGGTACATCTGTCATGCCACTGATCACTGACTAGGTGGGTGTCTCCTGCTTCCTTCACCTCTCCATGTGGGTCCCTCCGGAAGCTGGGCGCTCTGCCAAAGAAGATGACCTTCCCCAATAGAGGAAGGCTGTTTTACCTGTCAGGTGTACAAGTGGCTGCATTCCTCTGCTGGAACCTCCAAACAGGCTCTCAGGAAAGTTCATAGAATCAGGTATAAACAAGAAAAAGAAAGAAAAAAAA